>VIAB01000942.1:87145-110666 GCA_009801035.1 Oophaga pumilio
CCTCCACCCCTATAACTTCTGTGCATGGTCTGAGCACTGACAGGCAGACCCCCCCCCACCCCTATAACCTCTATGTAGGGTCTGAGCACTGACAGGAAGACCCCCAACCCCTGTAACCTCTGAAGCAATGTGTATTGTCTGAGCACTGACAGGCTAATCGCCCACTCCTGTACCCTCTGCATATGGTCTGAGCACTGACAGGTGGACCCCCACCCCTGTAGCAATGCTAGCAGCTCTCATACGTCTCTTGTGAGAAGACCACCTCTGGATATGACGCTGGGCAGTCCTGAGGAACCCGTCTTGTTACACCGCTGTATAGTCTTGGCCACTGGGCTGCAGCTCAGTGTCAGGGTGTTGGCAATCGTCTTATAGCCTCGGCCATCTTTATGTAGAAAACAAATTATTTTTCTCAGATCCTCAGAGTTCTTTGCCAGGAGGCGCCATGCTGGACTTCCAGTGATCGGTATGAGAGTGTAAGAGAGCACACCAATGTTACACACCTGCTCCCCATTCACACCTGAGACCTTGTAACACTAATGTGAGTCACATGACACCGGGGAGGGAAAATGGCTAATTTGGCACAATTTGACCATTTTCACCTAGGGGTGTACTCACTTTTGTTGTCAGCAGTTTAGACATTAATGGCTGTGAGTTACTTAGAAGGCACCAAATTTACACGGTTATACAAGCTGCACACTACTACTGTACATTGCATCAAAGTGTCACATCTTCAGTGTTGTCCCATGAAAAGATATAATGAAATATTTACCAAAATGTGAGGGATGTACTCACTTTTGTGATATACTGTACCTGTCTCATTACTGTTGTTATGTTGCACTGGAGTTTGCCTGGGACTGGTTTTGCTAAATGTGAGATTATGGTGATTTTTGGGCTTATTGGCTGCATAAAATTTGTCAGTTGTCCGCACCTGACAGCTGGTGACAGCAGGTACAGCGCAGGGGCCGTATGTAGGTGTGGGAGGATAACACCGGGGAATTACACTACTGCTAGTTGATGTGTAGGATGAAGAACATGAACACGGAGCACAAGTCAGGATGGTTTCACATCCGTGTTTCATGGTCCGTGTGCAGAACATGATGCATAGACCAGATCTAAACAACCTCACAGGTATATATAATGCTGTCAGGTGCGGGTCCCTGCATTGTGTTCTGTCCTCCGACCATGAAACACTGATGTGTTACAAATATCACAAGAGCTCGGCGTACACCACGCCGTCACGGGCCATGAGGCTGGCTCTCTACATATCTGCTCTGTGTCTCTAACGTTTATAGTTTTTCAGTGTCTCCTGCTGGTAAAAAGCCTTTAAAAATGCCATATTACAACTCTTGTATAACAAGACCATGAATGAACATGATTGCAACCACAAACCTTTTTGTTGATCTGATGTAAAAAAAAATTTCTATTCCAGATGCAAAAAGTTTGGCTGAAATGCTCATGAGGTAAGAGAATCTCATTGGACGTTTTCAAGATATCACTGTCTGGTTTTTACTTTCTGTTTCATTCCTTATGTCATCGTGTTATGGAAGTTGCTAAAATGAACATTCCCTCCTTCCAGCCAGCCGAATATCATGTGTAAGGAGGTCGTCCACTCGATACTGGACAACCTCCTTTGGGGTAGATTGGGCCTGGACCTAACTTCAGGGCAGTAGACAGCTGCTTAACCTAAGGCTCTACAGTAGGGTTCAACAAAAACATTTACGTCTGTTCTCACATGGCAGCCCAGGATGCCTCCCAAGAGGTGCCCAGGATGCCGGGCCAAAGATGCCAGCCTTAGAAAAGAAGACTGCCCCGAGCCAGCTACTGCAGAGGACCAAGCTGGACATCGCAGATCTTTTCCTTCAACTCTATGGCCTTCAGATGTTCACAAATGCCACCTATACATGGTGTCTCCTGGATGGCAGTATGGTTGGCTATAAACGGGAATTGGGTAAAATAAGACCGAAACTCAAAGTTGGCCATTATACAGGTTTGTGAAAAAACGCCTATAGTGGCCATTATACAAAAAAGGATCATAATGATGTCCAGAGGAGCCATAAAAAGATATTAGGACATTTAGGGCCCATACTCTAACCATAATGAGGGTGTTCACTGAAAGTAGTAGACCACCTTTCTTGGGGCCACATATGTGCCATCTTCAGAAGGTGAGTTTTCAATGATACCAGAAAATTTGAGCAGATACTAAAGGAACCCAAACCCTTTAGAGAGTGCTGTATTCCCTTTCTTTTGGAGTGAAGGAACTACCATCCACAGAATCCTTTTTAGTCTCTGTTCATGCCACTGTCATCACCATTGACCTCTAAAAACTAAACAGAATGGTTTTGTGATCAGAGACTTAGTTTTTATAAGCTGCGAAGTTACAAAAATGTAAATCCAAAATTCCATATTTGACAACTTTTTCAAAATTTTTGAGAACAAGAAATCAGATCGTTCTGAATTCAGCCACGTTCTGTTTCCTGGTATTCAGTTACAGAGGGTTATAGGAGTAATCATGTTGATTATGGACTTTATCTTTGCCCTTCACATCTTCCTGGATTTCGTCTTTGGCACTGAACACAATAATTGGGCCATTTGTGTCAAAATGATTACTTTTAGCACAGAATTTATGTTTTTTTGTTTTTTTAAACATTCGCCAGTTTCTATTACTTTAATAACATGCTGATGCAATATATTTCTGCTAAACTATGTTAAACCATTGAAAACGCCTGAAAAAAGCTCGAGATGAGCCTTTTCTTTAGACATTTTTTTTAAAGAGCACCCACAAATAAAGAATTAATTGTAAATAAGTTGTTCTCTTAAAAGCTACCGATACTCCTTGTGGAGATCCAGCTGTGAGTGTTACAGTATGAGAAGAAAAGAGGGATTTTTGGTACTCACCGTAAAATCTCTTTCTTGGAGCATTCATTGGGGGACACAGGTAACCATTGGGACACAGGTAACCATGGGTGTATGCTGCTGTTGCTAGGAGGCTGACACTATGCAAAAAAAAAGACAAAGTGGCTCCTCCCCCGGCAGTATACACCCACCGACAGGCACTAAGTACCTCTGTTGGTGCAAAAAGCAGTAGGAGCAGTAACAAGAACTCAAACATACGTACCAACCCAACAAAAGGCTCTTAAGCCCCAACATGGTACAACTAAGAACAGGGGGGTGCTGTGTACCACAATGAAGGCTCCAAGAAAGAGATTTTATGGTGAGTACCAAAAATCCCTCTTTCTTTATCCTTCATTGGGGGACACAGCTAACCATGGGACGTCCAAAAGCAGTCCCAAGGGTGGGAAATAACTTAGGCAACGTGAAGAAAGGATCTAGGACGGCCGGTGAGCCACCGCCGCCTGCAGAACCTTACTACCTAAGCGTGCATCGGACGAGGCCTGGGTATGAACCCTGTAGAACCTCGCAAAAGTGTGCAAGGACGACCAAGTCGCAGCCTTGCAGATCTGCAGTGCCAAAGCTTGGTGCCGAACAGCCCAAGAAGCTCCGACAGCCCGGGTGGAGTGGGCTCTCACTCCTGGAGGGGGCGTTTCTCCTGAACGCGGTACGCCTCCAGTATTGCAGAACGAATCGGATTGACGAAGATGGGCAGTCCTAGAAAGATAGACCCGGATGGCTCTTACCACATCCAGCTTGTGAAGAGACTTCTCCAGAGAATGAACCGGGGAAGGACAGAATGAAGGAAGAACGATGTCCTCATTGATGTGGAAGGAGGATACCACCTTGGGGAAGAATGAAGAAACTGGTCTGAGAACAACTACCTTGTCCTGATGAAGAATCAGGAATGGGGAACGACAGGATAAGGCCGCCAACTCAGAGACCCTCCTAATTGACGTGATTGCAATTAGGAAGGCCACTTTCCAAGAAAGGAAGGAAAAGGAGATGTCCTGAAGAGGCTCGAAGGGCGCAGATTGGAGAGCGCTCAGAACCAGGTTAAGATCCCAGGGGTCCAAAGGAGAACGGTAAGGAGGAGCCAGTTGGGCAACCCCCTGGAGGAAGGTCTTCACTTGAGGCAAGGAAGACAGATTCCTCTGGAACAGGATGGACAGGGCGGAGACCTGACCCTTTAAGGTACTGAGGGACAGACCCGAATCAGGTCCTAATTGAAGGAAAGCAAGAAGGGAAGGAAGGGAAAAATAGGAAACAGATCGTTTTCCTCACACCATCTGAAGAAAGCCTTCCAGTACCTGTGGTAAATGCGGGAAGAAGCTGGTTTTCTGGCTCTGATCATGGTCTGGATGACCTGGAGAGAGAATCCCGTCTCCCTTAGGACCGCAGCCTCAATGGCCATGCCGTTAAACTCAGAGACTGAGAACTCTGGTGGAAGAGGGGGCCCTGGAAGAGGAGATCCGGACGGTCTGGAAGCCTAGAGGGAGTGTCCGTGAGCATGTTTACCAGTTCCGAATACCATACTTGGTCTACCAAGATAACCGGAATCCCTTCCACTTTTATCTTCTTTACGACCCTTGGGAGTAAGGGAAGTGGAGGAAACAGGTAAGGAAGCTGAAACTGAGACCACGGAATCACCAAGGCGTTGTAGTCGATGGCCAGAGGGTCCCGGTACCTGGCCACAAACTGTGGAACTTTGTGGTTCATCCGAGACTCCATGAGATCGACGTCCAGAGAGCCCCAACGCTGACAAATTTTATTGAAGACTGAGGGATGAAGGGACCACTAACCTGATGCTACGCCCTGGCGACTGAGAAAATTGGCTGTCCAATTTTCGACCCCCGGAATGTGAACGGCTGATAGGGCCGGAACGTGACGTTCCGCCCAATGCAGAATTTTTGCCGATTCCGCCATCACCTGTTTGCTGCGGGTCCCGCCCTGATGGTTTATGTATTGCACGGCCGTGGCGTTGTCCGATTGAATGCGAACGGGCTTGCCTGCCAGAAGAGACTGCCAGCGTAGGAGGGCAAGGAAGCTTGCTCTGATCTCCACAAGATTGATGGGAAGAAGGGCTTCCTAGGCGTTCCAGCGGCCTTGCGCTGTGTGCCGGAGGAAAACCGCTCCCCAACCGAGGAGACTTGCGTCGGTGGTGATGACCTGCCACCGAAGGGGAAGGAAGGACCTCCCTCGCAGGACTGAGGAGGACAGAGTCCACCAGGTCAGGGACTGCCTCACTGGGAGCGGCAGACGAACAGGGCGGTCTAGGGTGGCAGAGGCTTTGTTCCAGGAGGACAGGAGGAACAGTTGAAGAGGGAGAGTGTGGAACTAGCTGAAGGGCACAGCCTCCATGGAGGCGACCATCTTCCCCAGGACCCTCATTCAGGATCGAAGAGGAAGGGGAACTGGGCGTCTGAGGGATCGGAGTCCCTTGCAGAGAGCTGAGAACTTGTCCTTCAGGAGGAACACCCGGGACAAATATGTGTCGAATTCCATGCCCAGGAAGGTCAGATGCTGAGAAGGCGTTAGGGAGGACTTCTCCCGGTTGATGATCCAGCCGAGACGAGTCAGAGTGTCCAGAGTGACTTGAAGACTCTGAGCACAGTTTCTGCGGGATGAGCCTTTGATTAGCAGATCGTCCAGGTAAGGGATTATGAGAATCCCCCTGGAGCGAAGAATGGCCATGACCGCCGCCATTACCTTCATGAAGACCCTGGGAGCAGAGGCCAGACCGAAGGGGAGGGCCGTGAATTAGTAGTGATCGTCCTGGATCGCAAACCGAAGAAATCGCTGGTGCCGCAGACAAATAGGGATGTGAAGGTACGCATCCTGAATGTCTAAGGAGCAGAGGAATTCCCCCGGCTCCATCGCGGCGATCACTGAGCATAAGGACTCCATCCTGAAGTGGCGGATCCGAACGTGACAATTTAGCAGTTTGAGGTCCAGGATTGGGCGGAGAGAACAGTTTTTTTCACGACTACGAAAAGATTTGAGTAGAACCCCGAAAAGCGTTCGTCTGAAGGAACGGGAACGACTACTCCGGCTGCCAGAAGGGAAGAGATGGTCTGGAGAAAACCTGGGGTCTGGGACGGCTGCCTTGGAGGGCGAGAAAGAAAGAAGCGCCTTTCTGGGGGGGGGAAGAAAACTCAATCTTGTAACCTGAGATCTCCCTGACCCAGGCATCGCTGACCACCGACAGCCAAGCGTCCCTGAAGAAAAGAAGTCTGTCTCCCACCCCACGAAACCTGTTAGATCGGGACCCAGAGGCCTTTTAGTTTCCAGTGAGGAGAGGGCTTGAACGAAGGTTTCCTCCGTTCTCCTGAAGCTGAGGGACGTTCCTGCTGTGAAGAGGATTCTGAAGCTGTGAAGGGACGAAAAGACCTAAAGGGCCGAGGGCCCTTCCTGTTAAAAGGACGCTTAGGTCTGGATTGAGGGAGAGAGGTGCTCTTGCATCCAGAAGCGTCTGAAATTATCTGGTCCAGCCTAGCCCCAAAGAGCCTGGAACCCTGGAAGGCTAGGTTGGTGAGAGATCTTTTGGAAGCAGTATCCACGCTCCACGCCTTCAACCAAAGGATGCGGCGAATAGCCACGATGTTGCTGCTTGCTCCAGCGGAACAACCCGCCGAGTCCAAGGAAGCCGCCAGAATGTATTTGCCGGCATGACCAATTTGGTCTGCCAACTCAGCTAGCTCGACTGTGGGAGCTGAAGCCAAGATGCCCCTGCAAAGCATCTTGGCCCAGGCAGAGATGGCTTTCGCCACCCAGGTGGAAGCGAAACTGGGACAAAGCTGATTTGGCCAGAGACTCGATCTGCCTGTCCGTAGCGTCTTTAAGACACGCGCCATCCGTCAAGGACAGGACCGTCTTGGAAGAAAGACAAGACACAGGAGGATCCACCTTAGGGAACTCTGCCCACTTGCTGAGAAGATCGGGGTTAAAGGGATAGAGAATGTCTAAGTGCTTCCTGCCTGGGAAACGCTTTTCGGGATGTTCCCAGTGCTTAGACAGGGTAGATTCAAACTCCTCATGGTTTGGAAAGGTGCGTGAGGGGCGTTTAACCCGTTTAAATGAGATAGAGGAATCCTGGGCAGGAGCCTCGTCCTCTTTTAGTTTGTGTTTGAGAGATAGCCGAGATGAGGCTATCAACCATGACCTGCATCTTGGAGGTCTGGTCCGAATCCGAGTCAGACCTGGACTGGGAGTCTATGTCCGACCCAAGGTCCTCCTCAGAAGAGGGGAAATGGGAGGAGGAAAGCAGTTTGGGTGCTGTGGCGGGGCTCGGGGAGCTGGACGAGGAGCCAGACAGGGTCCTCTTTCTAGAACCTCTCACAGTTCTGTCCCTTTGAAGGTCGAGGTCAGGTGCATGCGAATCGCCATGGGAGACATTCGGAGCACTGGTGGCTGTGGAGAGCTGTGGAAGGCGTTCAAGGACCTGGACCAGGGACTGGGATACCTTAGTCAGGTCTGCGACTGACTGAGACATGGCAACGGCCCACTCGGGGGGAGGGGGAGTGCTCTCATCCCGGGAGTCGGAGTGCTGCAGTGGGGCAGACATGGTGGAAGGACTGCAGGACGGACAGAAGGGCGACGACTGGCCTGATGTCTACTTTTTTTTACAGCGTGCGCAGGCGTAGTGGGTCACTGTGGGCTTAGGGTAAGGGGCCCCAGCGGGGTTGGACATAGGTAGAACCTGCTGCGCTATGGTAATAGTACTGTGGAGATACTGCGGGGGAGAGCTAGATAGGGTGCGGTATAGCAGGGAGTGCTGATCCTACCCAGTAGAGCAAGAAGTCAAGGTTAGCTGTGTCCCCCCTGCTGAGAGTCCGTCCGAGGCAGGTCAGAGCGTGCAGAGATGCTGAACTTCCAAGATGTAGTAGGGCTGGGACGCTCGTGATGTGGGCGGAGGAAGGGACCCGGCTGGTGAGCGCGTACAGGCTGCTCACCGAAGGGGGAGTGGACCGGCAGGAAGATTGTGGGACTAAGGCATGAAAGAGCCCCTGCGATAGGCCGGCCGGCGAAGGGGGGCGTGGACGCCAAAAGAACAGACGCCTGATTGGCTGGAAAAAAAAAAAAAGGGCGCCGAGAAAACGAACGCAGTGAGAGGAGGAGAAAGGGGGCGAGACAAGGAGCCCGCCGGAGAGGACACGAAAGTGAAAGTAAAAGTGCCAGGCGAGAGAAGAAACACCCACGCACACACATCGCTGCTGAAATGGGGAGTGCGGGGCCGGCGACAACAGAGCCCACAATAAGATACCAGGGAGCGGGTCCGAGTGGAGGAGCGCTGTTGGGACGGAGCTCATAAGAGAAGCGCGACTAAGGAGCGCGAGATTCAAATAAACGGGAGGCTCTGCAGCTGGGGACTTGCTGAGGTGAAGGTCACTTGCTGAGAGGGTCGCAGGGGTGGGGGAGGGCTGCAGTACCTTGGTGTCCTGACTCCACTTGCCGCGACGATGAGGATTGCTCAGGGTCCCTTGATGAAGAGGGGCACTGGAGACGAAAATCCTCCTTCCCACACTGTGTCCTGGACAGTGTAGAAGACGGCCTCAACCCCTTAGGGAAAGGGGGAAGGTCACCACCGGCGACCACCGTCTTCCTCTCAGCCCTCACCGAGGAGAGGGGTGAGGAGGGAAATGGCAAGGACCCGGCCACCAGAATCAACCCTGGAGCACCTGTGGGGGTGACAGGGGATAGGGTCCTGCCTGCGGGCCTGAGAGTTGCGATGTGGGTGACACCACACTGCTCGCTCAGCCGCATAATATGGGAAGGCAGAGTGAGAAATTACACCCTAATTCCCTGACAGCTGTATCTGAAAAACAAAGAGAAAAGATTAATATAACACACAAAACCTGAAAAGGAAAAAAGGGATTAGTTGCGGATCTGGGGAGATCCAGGTCCGCCTCCTACAGACACTAAGCACAAACTGAGGTACTTAGTGCCTGTCGGTGGGTGTATACTGCCGGGGGGGGGAGCCACTTATTCCTTTTTTTGCATAGTGTCAGCCTCCTAGCAACAGCAGCATACACCCATGGTTACCTGTGTCCCCCAATGAAGCGATAAAGAAATATGCAAATTGCCTTTTTCAGGATAGAAACAAAAGATGCCTCTATAGTGCCACCTATAGGTAATTATCTTGTAAGTCAATGTCTACTTTAGCATTTTCTTCTTTAGCTGCAATCACACAATTAATGGAAATCTATTAACGACTTAATTAATTTTAAGTCAGGAAATTGGTTTATTTGTCCTTAAGTTAATATAGAGGATGTGCCTGAGATGTAGCCAGTAAATATTCTTTCAGCGAGGTCAGAATAAGTCTGTGTATACATGGAAACCATAAACAAGCAGGATAACAGCTATTGTTCACAGACCCTGTATTATGGCATTATCCTATTTTCTGTGAGCTAGTCACCGTGGGCCAATACATTGAAGAAAACCGGACAGGAGCTAAATTTGTGCTGCTGAACTATTAAAAATATATAATGTTTGTACCTGGTGTAAAAGCCGCTGGTCTCCTGAATCCAGCGATGTTTCTCTTTTGTTGCTGCGCCTCTCCATTCCTGAGATATGGTCCTATCTTCACTCTGTATTAATCTAGTCATCTTAGCCAAGTGGGTGTGGTCATTAGCTAGTAGATTTTTTTTTAGTAATGCGGAGAGGAGCAAGAACGAGAGAAAAACATCACCAGATTCAGAAAAACAGCAGCATTTACACCAGGTAAAAACAAATTACATATTTAAGTCAGACAACAGTTTCAGGAATTTCTAAACTGGATACATTGTGGCAAGGGATACATCAGAGTTAAGTGAGCCTGTATTCAGTCTTCATTTAGCTCCACCTAGTGGTGGCTGTCAACCAAAAGAATATATTTGGATAAAAACTGTGTATGGGGGGTTGAAGAGAATATCCAACTTTGGGGAAAATTATTTTTCTTACTTTAGACGAATATCATTTGGGCTAAAAATGATTTTTGCAATTGTGTTTCATTACAAATTGTGCACTATTTATCTTCTGTAGGCTCTTTGTTGACTGCAAAATGAGCTAACTGAGAATCCATCAGTGAGCTCGCTTTGACGGTCTGTCGGAGACTGTGACGCTTTCATCTGCCTTTTTCTGAGCTCCTCTCAGATCGTATGAATGAAGAATGTGCCGTCAAAGAACCAAATGATGCAAAACATTTAATGAAATCCAATTGCAAAATTTTTTTTTTTACCCACAAATACATGCATTTAACGTAAGAAAAAAAAGTCTCTAAAGGTGGACTTCCCCTTTAATTTTAAATAGTATATAGTAGAGCTGTAAAAGCAGTTTTCACAATGCTGGATCACACATTTGACAACAAAGTGGTGATGACTTCCTGGCAACTTTGTTTATAAATGTAAAAAAATGGCATAAAAATAGATTAAAGTCAGCGTAAAAACATAACAGCAAAGTGTCAATGGTAAAGCGTCTTGTAAAGCTCCACTTTCCCAGGACGATGTCTGTGAGCGCTGCACTTAGGATCTTCCCTCCATCAGACTCTTGTAAACAGGACTGAAATGTTATTTTATGCTTTATTACCCACTTGTATATTATTATTTGTGCTCCGTGTGACTGCGGGAGGCCGGCAGCCAGCAGCTCATTAAACAGAAGTGCTAGTAAAATATAGATCTACAGTAAAGGTGACGTCGGACGGTTATAGATCCCCATCCATTAAAGTCTACAGCGTGTCCATACAGAGTCGCTTACTGAAGTATTTTTTACAGACTGTGTCTTTTTACTGCTGGCTTCAGATTGATACTTAACCTTTTTTTTATAATCCTATTTTTTTTTCCTCCTTTTTTTACATCTTCAGTAAGAATACGCGGACTTCTGACACACTGAACAAGCAGCAGACCCTGAGAATGCACATCGATATTCCCCGAGCACAGCTCCTTATAGAAGAGCGGGACACCATGGAGACTATCGGTACGTGTCTTCTGGGCCAGGACGGCGATTCCTTCTCCGATTCTTCTCTTTGCTGGCGCAGTGAGCTCAGTGCTGAGTTATCAGTGGGACGGCGCTGGCTCTTCTCTACAGGACCAGTGTTATCCCCGAGACAAAACTTCTCTGACACATGAAGCAAGTGCAAAGTAATAACGTTAAAATATTGTGTCTGTCATAGTAACATCCTTTAACTTACACACCGTGTCCACAAAATAACTCCCTACAGTACATAATGCTACCACAGAGTGCCTGCATAATACTACTGTAGAGTACATAAAATGCTTATGCTACCATACGGTGCCTACATAATAGTGCCATACAGTACATATAATGCTACCACAGAGTGCCTGCATAATACTACTGTAGAGTACATAAAATGCTACCATACAGTGCCTACATAATAGTGCGATACAGTACACATAATGCTACCACAGAGTGCCTGCATAATACTACTGTAGAGTACATAAAATGCTACCATACAGTGCGTACATAAGTGTCATACAGTACACATAATGCTACCACAGAGTATATAAAATGCTACCATAAAATGCATACATATTAGTATCATACTGTATAATAGTACCACACATTACAGGCAATGCCACTGTATAATGCCTACACAACATACTACCATACTGTACATATTGTACTACTAAACAGTGTCTACAGTAAACATAATACCATAGATTGCCTACATAAAACAACCATAAAGTACATATAATACTACCATACAGTGCTTACATAATAGTACCACAAAATACACATAATAGTAAAATAAAGTGATGGAATAATAGTACCATACTGTACACATACTATCGTCCAGCACCTGTATAATGGTACCATACATTACACATAATAATACCTTACCTTGCCTACATATTAGCTCCATACAGTTCAGAGAATACTACAGTGCCTACATAACAGTATCATACCATGTCCGCCATACAGTGCCGTAATACCAGCCTCATACTGTGTCGTCATCACCCGAGGCAGTAAACACGTACCAGTGCTGTATACATAATAGCACCATACAACATATACTGTGCCCTACATTACACACATGCATCACACTGCCCTCACATAATACCGTAAATTGCGCCTGTATTACTGTACTGTGTAACAGTCTCACACCTGATAGAATTGGCCTATGAGGGACGGGCCGCTCACACATGTGGGGACGTCGTGTCCCTATGAGCCGGTGTTGCTGGACCTCCCCCGTACGGCGCTGCGCTTCCTATGTAAGCGGATTATCCGCTAATACGGAATAACGTTCATCAGTCGCCGCAGCAACATTTGTTTTGGAAACAGAATTTGCAGACCACTCACAGGGAGCAAATATTCCTATGGTCACCGGGGCTGCAAAATGCATGGGGCCGCTGATCCCAGAGATCCCTGCTCTCCTGTCACATCACTGTGACTGTCAGGACTTGCTGGGAGCTGTAGTCCCACAGCTGATAAGGAATAATACCTGCTATAGTCTTGATTAAAAAATCTGCCTTTTTGGGTATGCAGCTCATATGCAGACTAATGGAAGCATAAATAAGTCCTGTATAGTCTTAGCTTGCTGTTATGTTTCACTATACCTGTATTAAGGGGGTTGTCTTGTATTAAAGGGGTTTGACATTTCATAAACAGTGCCACCCCTGACCATGGGTCGTGTCTGGTATTGCAGCTCAACTCCGTTCATTTAAATTGGGATGAAGTGCAATAAAAGAGATATGTTAAAGGGGTTGTCCAATTTTGGCCGCCAATTTTTTTTTTTTTTTTAGTTCCGTGTATTTGCGTCATTTTTGCAATCGTGTGTCATTAAAAATTTTGCACCCTTTGACTCTTATCAGCTCTTTCTTCCACTGCACATTCCGCCTTAATGTGATCTATCTGTGGTCATACTTTGGCCAAGAGGAGCTTGGAAAGAAGACAAACACAGAGATCTACTAACTCTCCCTGGATAAAACTGAATGAGCTCACTGATATATTCACAGTTAACTCATTCTAAAGATGAAAGAATCTGCTTAAATTACTGTTCTTGATGCAAATCGAACTTAGGGTAAAAGACAAAAAGCCATTTATTGTGCTCGGAGTTGTCTCTTGGACCCCAGAACATTATAATCAACATTTTTTTTTTAACCCATTCCTGGCAAACAAAATTTGTATTCGAAAATTTGGGGAAATTCAAGAGTAAATTTGATTGCTCTACACCTAGCGATCCCATTAATGGTTCCTTTCTATACCACCTTTTATATCCCTAATAGGATTTATACAACTTCTATATACATTACTGCTCTCACAGGACTCAGCTTTCCTGGAATCCTGAACGGCTAATCTTCCCCATTCTCTCGCTCTATGGATACCAGCATTAGATGAGGGCTTAATTTGGGAACGCTGGGTGGACAGATCCAATGTAACATGTTAGATGACTGGTGGGCGGCTGCTCTGTCACTCCTCATCCCGAGAGCGCAGGTTAACGGCGGACACATCAATGAAGCAATTAAGCGTTTTCTGGCCGGGCGGCAGTGGGAGTTAATCTTGGCAGCATCTCGGTGCTGTTACCTTGTCCCTTGGCGCACGTACAGTCTCCTAATAACCTGCAAGGCTTTAATCCTCGTATTTCCAGCACATACTGTCCGCCCGCTGCCTTGTTTGGGCAAAAAATGCAAACAACAGAAGTGTGCAGAGCCGCGGCCGCCCCATCGCTGTCACACGGAAGACTTAACGGAGAAGTGGAAAACTTCCAACCCCTCCGAACAACGAAAGCTCCTCCACTGTATAAATAAGTCTTGCGGGCGTCTCAGGAGGGATGACGCCGATGCTTTATGGTCCCCTTCCCTCGCTTACAGATCGAAAATCCTTCCACCTGTTCTTCCACATCCCTCTGTTTTCTATCACAAGTAAATCTCCCGAGGATCGATGCCCGAGGGGAGACGCGCTCATGAATGGAGGAAATTCTCCTTGTTTAGTAACGTCGAGTTTACAACATAAAGAGATTGGGAAAGATGTTGCGAAATAAGACGCTGCTGTTCCTTGTGGGTTTAGGAAACTTTGGTAGTGTTCATCCTGAGCCACCTGCTTCATGAATACATAACAGGAGACTGGTGTGATTCAAGCAGGGAATATAATGTTGGATATCCTTGATTATGTCGTTCCATCCCTGATGTCATCTCTTCTTTGATGATGTGCCATCCTTGATAATGTCATTCCATCTTTGATGATGTGACATCCTTTATAATGTCATTCCATCTTTGATGATGTGCCATTCTTGATAATGTCATTCCATCTTTGATGATGTGACATCCTTGATATTGTTGTGCCAGCCTTGATTATGTCATGGCATCTTTGATGACATCATGCTATCCTTGATGATGTGATGGCATCTTTGATCATGTTGTGCCATTCTTGATGATGATGTGCCACCTGCAAAGATGCAGTTATTAAAGGGATATTTCTATACATGTGTGCCTAAGAGATGTCAATCCAACATCTGGGACCACCCCTTTTAATCCTCTGGGACCACCCCTTTTAATTCTCTGGGACCACCCCTTTTAATTCTCTGGGACCACCCCTGTTAATCCTCTCCAGTCTCTACTCTCCATAAAGCTGAATAGAGAGGTAACTATTAGTCTGGGAGTTACAGAAATCTGTGTTTGTTAGGGCACTTGCCGGCTCTATACCTGCCTTTTTTTACCCACCGGTTTTATAGATATGGCAGAGGGGTGATGCTTGTCACATTGGTGAATCTCAGCCATGTACAGATGTAGCAGCCATGAACATGTTACCTGAGGGATAGTATGATAGTAATGTGGCACGGGCGTCTATACTGTCCTAGAGAAATAGCGTAAATCAGCGGCTACGTCTGTAACATAAGCAATGCGTTACATATGTGATAAACTATAGTAGGTTTTTGCTTTGTAATCTGACAGCAGCATAATGAAGGGGCTGAGACCCTGGTTCTAGTGATGTATCACTTAGTTTATTGGGTGCAGCAGTTGTGATGGAATCACAGTTTTCTCTGCTGCTGATGTAACAGAGCTTGGAATGCTGAGCTCTGTATAACCCCGACCACACTCCTGATTGGTGGGGGTGTGGCAGGACCAGGAGGTACAAGACACTTAAGCCCCCGTCACACTAAGCGAGATCGCTAGCGAGATCGCTGAAGCGTCACCGATTTTGTGACGCAACAGCGACCTAGCCAGCGATCTCGCTTAGTGTGACACTCAGCGACGACCTGCCCCCCTGCTGGGTATCGCTGATCGTCGTCGAATGGCCTGGACCATTTTTTCATCGTTGGTGTCCCGCTGGCCAGCGCGCATTGCTGCGTGTGACAGCGGGAGACCAACAAACAGCGAGCTCCCAGCGCGTACAGCAGGAGCTGTGAGCTGGTATCTAGGGTACACATCGGGTAACTAAGCGCCGCGCAGCGCTTAGTTACCCGATGTATACCCTGGATACCAGCTCATAGCGCGGTACAGCGGAAGCTGTGAGCTGGTATCTAGGGTACACATCGGGTAACTAAGTGCCGCGCAGCGCTTAGTTGCCCGATGTATACCCTGAATACCAGCTCACAGCGCGGTACAGCGGAAGCTGGGAGCTGGTATCTAGAGTACACATCGGGTAACTAAGCGCCGCGCAGCTCTTAGTTACCCGATGTCTACCCTGGATACCAGCGTGCTCACTGGTCCTGATCGCTGGTGAGTCTGCCCATGTGACAGCTCACCAGCGATCAGCTAACGATGTCCCAGCAATCCCATCCACGTCAGATCGTTGGTGGGATCGCTGGGACATTGAAGAGTGTGACAGGGCCTTTAGTCCTCAAGTGATAATCTCCTGCTGATAAAACACTGATTGTATTGAAACCGCAAAATACAGCCCAGTAAGTATCACACTGCTGGAATCAGGGTCTCTGACCCTACCTAACTCTCAGAGAACGTAACAAAAACCTGGTGACAGATTCCCTTTAAAATTTGATTACATTACTTATATATAATTTATTGCCCTCCACCCACAAATCTGAATACAGTGGGATTATCCCAAGTGATGGGATGGGGTGATAACTTGTTGGGACTTCACAATACCCCATCAGAATGTCTTTAGTGTGCATGTGACTGTCGGAGATAGCGAGACGCTCCACTCTCACAGGGACTCCCAGCGATCAGACTCTGAAATCAGTAACTTAGGTGATGACCTAACAAGTTGGGAAGTTTGGATTTACCTTGTAATGGCAATATCTTACACTTCATTGAAAATAATTTTTTATTTATTTTTCTCATTTTATTACAATTTTTTTGTACTGGTGAGCCAGACAGATGTCCAGCATCAGATTGTGATTTTTTGACCTTTATCTAACGCTCTCTGCTTCCTTTGAAATTTTTGGTTACAGGATTGTACGATCTTCCATTTTCCACCAGATCATAATTCAAAGGAAATCATCCCAGTTTCACTATTAAAAGTTACAATGTCCTTAAAAAATAATATAGATATTTTTTCTAACGACCTATATTTCGTCAAGTAAACATTAGAATACTTCAGACTTCTGACAATTCTGATCTTTTTTTCCGATTTGCCCTCCACATTGCAGAATCTGAATCTTCTTGTCTCCTCACTAATGACCAGGAGATAAGAACATCCTTTTCTGCAGTCTCGCTTCTTCCCAGTTTAATGGGCTCTCTTGCTTTGTAAGCAATGCATGCAGACAGAACGCCCGTTCCATCTCTCCAGCTATCATTCCTCGCTTCACTGTCCAGAGCCAAGATTTATCCAAGACACCGAGCAATTTATTCCTCTATTTCTGTACACACACAAAATATGACACAAATGCAAAAAAAAAAAAAAAACGTAAAAAAAAATTCTGTGTTTAAATCAGTTTTTTGCTTTTTTTAATCTGCATGAGCGGGCCAAAGGTTTTGAGCTTCTCTGTCGTCGCCTTTAAATCTTCTCCTAACAGTAAATCTTCTCTCACTTCCAGATGACAGATCTACGGTGCTATTGACTGATGCTGATTTCGGGGAGTCATCGAAACAGAAGTCGTTAACTGTCACTCACACAGTGCATTACCAGTCCGTCTCACAGGCTACAGGGCCCCTGGTAGATGTGTCAGACGCTCGGCCCGGGACAAGTAAGTGTTATTACATTTTGTGTATAGCAATTTTATATATACATATACTGTATATATATATACATATTTGTGTAAAAGCTAATATATACATATATACGTATACATGGCCCCCCTTATCCCTAGCCTGGCAGGTATGGCCCCCTTATCCCTATCCTGGTAGGCATGGCCCCCTCATCCTTATCCTGGTATGATTAGCCCCCATCCTGGTAGGCATGGCTTCCTCATCCTTATCCTGATATGCAGTGACCCCATCTCTGTACTGGTGTGCATGGCCCCATCCGTATCGTAGTATGATTGGCCCCATCCTTATCCTGGTATGCAGGGACCCCATCTCCGCACTGGTGTGCATGGCCCCATCCGTATCCTGGTATGCATGTCCCCATCAGAAAAACATAAAAAAAACATAAAAAATTATACTTGCCTTCCTGCACTCCCTCACAGCGTCTTGTTCCGATGCCAGCAGCTTCTTTATGCTTGTAAGCAGCGCATGGCAGCTGCTGGAATACTCACTGCTCTCCACACCGAGATTATATGCGTGGAGCACAGTGAGTAACCATTGCTCTTTAGTAGCGAGCACAAAGTTAGCCGCACCTGCCGCTGCCGGGCGATCACATGTGCCCGCTACTAAATGGAATGAATATTCAATGCATTATCTATGGCAGTGGCGAGCAATGAATATTTGTTGCCTTAAGTAGCGAGCACACGCGAACGCCCATCAGCTGCAGCAAGCCGACTGCTGAAGCTAACAGCGTGTCCGCTATTAAAGAGAAATTAATATTCATTGCTTTCCACACCCATGGGCGTGGAATTGAGTGAATATTCATTTCTCTTTAGCAGCGGGTACAGGAGTTAAGGCACTGTCACACTAAGCGATCGCACCAGCGATCACGACAACGACACTACCTGGCGAGATCGTTGGTGCGATCGCTATATGGTCGCTAGTTAGCTTCCAAACACAAAGATCTCATCAGAGATCAGCGATCTGTATAACGACCTCTGCGGTCGTTGGGAAAACCTAGTCCCGCCTGCGACGCTGGTAAAGTCGTTCATAAAGGGTGTCACACTCAGCGATTCAGGCTCACCAGCGGGACACCAACGACCAAAAAACGGCTCAGAACGTTCATGAGCGATCAGCGACATCGCAGCGGGGCCACATCGCTGCTACATGTCACACACAGCGAGGTCGCTAACGAGATCGCTACTGCGTCATAAAATCGCTGACGCTTTAGCGATCTTGCTTACTGTGACAGTACCTTAAGCCGCAGCAGCCGGCTCCGGCCTGCTGTGACCCACTGCGCTCCCCCACCTCCCCACCACAGCCAGAGCAGGTACATTCGGACTATAAGATGCACCCCCCATTTTTCTCCACGTTTTTGGAGGAAAAAAGGGCGTCTTATAGTCCGAAAAATACGTTATACAGTGGGATAAACAAATATTCAACACACAGACGATTTTGCAAGTTTTCCACCTACAAAGAATGGAGAGGTCTGTAATTTTTATTGTAGGTACACTTCACATGTCAGAGACAGAATCTAAAAAAAAAAAGAAAAACAGAAAATCACATTGTATACTTATTTTCCCCACTGTACATATACGGTGTCACCCTTTTTCCCCATCCATTTGCTTAATAAATAGGAGGGCACACTCTATCTTCATTGGGCAGATTTTGAAGGATTGGTCCTAATATTCAAGAACATTGGAACATAGAAGGATAAGTTACAACATTGTCGTTGCATGCAGGATGCAAGCCTTCCATTCTGAAATCCACGTCAAGTCTGACAACACTCAAGCATCATGCAAGCCCCTTCACATGAAATATAAAAATTGTGTATTAAATATTTTTTTGTATCAGTGTGCATAAAATGTAGCATGTTACTTATTTTGTTTTGACTGTGGAAATACCTGGCAGAAATGCAAAGCTCAGTTTTAATTAATTTGCTCATAAAATTATTGATTGATCTATAAATCCCCTGCATTTCCTGCAGCCACCAGTAGGGGGAGTGTGTTTGCTGCATACTGTTTATACTTGGATCTTAACGTAAAAGGGTGCAGTAATCTTCTGAGCTCCCCCTAGTGGTGGCTGCAGGCAACCAAAATCTTATTTATTGTTCTAAGCTCTTATATTGTATTAGAACTGATCCTTCAAAATTGTGCCCAAGGAGGATAGAGTCATCCACCCTCCCCTGTTACAGCTTCATTAATTAATTTGCTAATTTAAGGCTTGGTAAATAATTATACTTTCTGTAATCAGCTGGAATTTGGTTAATAATATATGAAGTTATTTTCTCTGTCTCCGAGTGGTAGAATTAATTGATTAAAAGCCTGGGAGGAAAAAAGCAAAATTGAATCTCACATAATCAGACTCGCACTCGAGAGCACAGGAGGTAGAGTGCTTAACCCTTTCAAAGCCATCACTGCCATGCATTTGTATCCCCCCAAAAAATCTAAAGGGATCTATCATTTATGACAAACTGCAACTATTCAGTATATACACCAAACTGCAACTATTCAGTATATACACCATCTGGTCTCGAAATCATGGGTGACAATTCCAGGGAAAGAAGCAAAAATTTGATGATTAGTTATTTTTTAGTATAAAGGAAAGCAAACTATTCTTGGTCACTATTATATGTAAATTATGGGTGGTTTTTAAAGGGACAGTCATGATAATACCTTTAGTGAAAACATCGACCCGAATGATCGGCTCTAGCTTTATTTCATCTGGCCACACTTTTTCCCCACAGCGGCCACTACTGTTGGTATGTAGTATTGCATGACTCCTATTTAAATGAATGGTTAACCATGTAACTCGTGGTCTCCAGAGCAGAGACCACCCTTAATTAGTGATTCTCTGCTCAAATTAATAGAGGGGATTAGATGGGGCATATAGAAGGGTGACTATGAAAACACCCTTTTTATTTTTGGGGAAAAAAATCCCCAAAAATATTGAATCTATATTCCAAGTAGCTTGGCAATTACAGACACTTTACAATTCTGTATGCAGCTTTGGCTGTGACTAGAGAACGTGACATAGGTTTCTTAAAATTAGCAAAGTATATGATTCACAGTCATTGAAAATCTTAATCAAATGTTCAAAATCGAAGCTGCACTTCCCATTTTGCAAAGAAATCTTTGCCGCATCGACTCTTCCGTGCCCTAAATCCCTATTTTTAGACGCTCGTTATTTATTTTAGAGAAGAAAATCCTTCGGCTAAAAAAGAAAGTAAAAAAAAAATAGCACTTCATAAACTATGTATAAGGTTGTGCTCAGGAGACCTAAGAATACCACAGCGGGGTGCGAAGAACCACAGTAGGATAATAGGGCAATTGGGGTAAAAAGCCATATTATATCTGACGGCGCTGTCTAGCCAGGCTAAAAATATACCGGCCGTCTCTGCGGCAGACCTGACATTTACAGACGTGAGGGAATTCTCCGAGAGCCGGAGCAAAGAGTAGGACATCAGGGAGCGGGGGACTGATGAGAAAGCCGCGGTGCAGGGGAACACTCCGGCGCTGGCGGCACATATATTCAACATCCAGACTTTATGCCTTTCGGACACAGATGTGGATGTCGTGCTGCTTGGCCTCTCCGGGGAATGATTTTGAGAATATTTATTGTTTAGTTTATTAAATTCTAAATCGTTTTTTGTTAAAAAAAAAAAAGAATGGCGTCATTACCCGTAAGCCAGAGGCAAAGCTGGGCATGGGATCATTAAGCATTGTGACACTCTCTGAGGACGGCCCTGGAAAGTGGAATGTAATGCAAAATATAAGTCATTCTTTTTCTAGTTAGTCATTTCTAGTAAAGCTGGGTGACCACATATATGGAGGCCGGTAACTACAGGGATTGCATTACCTTAGCTGCTGCACAGATACTGTAGGTAATGAACACCTAGGTGAAAGACTATCAAAGAGCTGTAATGGCAAAATATAGTCGGTGTCACAAAACTTTCTGAGATCCTGATAACTTTAAAAAAAAAAACGTAAACATTTTTTTACTTATCCTTTACCTATTTTTTACCTATCTGTAATATCATCACATATTACACTCCATTCATATCCAGAGCTGCATTTAGTATGCTGTTAGAATCAGCCTGACCACTCAGGTTAGCTGCACATACAGTGGCATATAAAAGTTTGGGCACCCCTGGTTAAAATTAATGTTATTGTGAACAGTTAATCAAGGTGAAGATGAAATGATCTGTAAAATGCCTAAAGTTAAAGGTGACACATTTCCTTTGTATTTTAGGCAAAAAAAAGTCATTTTTTTTTCGTTTTAAAAATTACAAAAAGGAAAATGATCCGATGCAATAGTTTGGGCACTCTTGGAGATTTGTGTGCTCCAATAACTTTGACTAAGGTTTCAGACCTTAATTAGCCTGTTAGGGTTATGGCTCGTTCACTATCATCATTTGGAAAGGCCACGTGATGCAAATTTCCCAGCTTTATAAAAACCCAGCCTCTTCTGACCTTGTGCCAAAAAACAGCAGCCATGGGTTCTTGTAAGCAGCTGCCTAGCACTCTGAAAATGAAAATGGTCGAGGCCAACAAAGCAGGAGAAGGCGATAAGAATATAAGAAAGTGTTTTCAAGTTTCCCTTTCCTCAGTTTGAAATGTAATTAGGAAATAGCAGGTGACAGGAACAGTAGAAGTCAAGAAAAGGTCTGGAAGACCAAGCAAAATTTCTGTGAGAGCTGCTCGTAGGATTGCTAGAGAGGCAAATCAGAACTTCCGGTTTACTACAAAAGACCTTCAGAAAGATTTAGCAGACTCTGGAGTTGTGGTACATTGTTCTACTGTTCAGAGACGTGCACAAATATGACCTTCATGGAAGAGTCATCAGAAGAAAACCTCTCCTGCGTCCTCACCATAAAATTCAGCGTCCGAAGTATGCAAAAAAACACAAGTCCTTTGGACCTATGAGGTTAAAATAGAAGTCTTTGGCCACAATGATCAAAGGTATGTGTGGAGGAAAAAGGACACAGAATTTCTGGAAAAGAACATCTTGCCAACCATAAAGCATGAGGGTGGATCAATAATGCTTTGGGGTTGTGTCGCAGCCAATGTCATTGGGAACTTTTCAGGGGTAGAGGAAAGAATGGATTTTATGAAATCTCAACAAATTCTTGATGCAAACATAAAACCATCTGTAAAAAGCTGAAGTTGAAAGGAGGACGGCTTTTACAAATGAATAATGACCCTAAACATAGGGTAAAATCCACAATAGACGACCGCAAAAGGTGCAAGCTGAAGGTTTTTTTAATGGCACTCTCAGTTCCCTGATCAGAACATCATTAAAAATCTGTGCCGAGACCTCAAAATAGCAGAGGATGTAAGACGACCCAGGAATCTTGCATAATGGGAGGAATTCTCCAAAGAAGAATGGAGGAAAATGCCTCAAACTGTGATACTTTCAAAAGGGGGAGCTACTAGGTACTGACCATGCAGGGTGCCCAAACTATTGCATTGGCCCATTTTCCTTTTTGTAATTTTAAAAATGTAAAAGACAATTTTTTTATATATAGCTGCATATATACAAAAATGTTTGCCTAAAATACAAAGGAAAAGTGTCATATTTAGCTTTAGGCCTTTTGGAGATCATTTCATCTTCAATTTGCTTAACTGTTCACAATAACAGTAATTTTTACCAGAGTGGCCCAAACTTTTACATGCCACAGTCACTGGCAAAGTACTGGAGGGGTGGTATGTTTCACTAAGGGTGTTAGCTTCAGTGATAGCAACCTGGCAAATGCTCCAGCACACCAAGTGCTGAAAGGGGTTAATCAGCCATGTTTAGTGCTAGGTTGATTGAACAGCTGTAGAGTGGGAGGAGCGAAGAGAATAAATACCTAGCCTTCTAGAGCATTCAGAGTGGGGGTGGGCCTGGAGGTGCAAGCTCTCCAGCTTTGTTTTCATGTTAAGGGAAGTTGAACCTTTTGTTGTTTGTTCCTGAAGCGCAGCAACAAGGACTGTGCCATGCATTATGTTTTGTCTTCCTGTTAGGTTTGTTTTGCTAATGTTGAACTGGTTTTAACATTATATTTAATAAACCAGTGGAAGATTTAAAGAGACGGTGATCCTGTGTCTACCTCTATGTGCAGCCAATCTACCACACACTGTGTAATATAGTATGTTCTGGTAAAATTCATTTTGGGAAATCACAGTGTACATTGCCTTTTGCAAACATTAGATGTATTACCAGATCTCCCAACTTAGAAAAATAAGAAAGAGGGGCCCGGGCCCATACTGTGTAACATTCCGCGGTAATTTTCATTTTACTCAAATCAACTTCCCTAGCCTGTACTACTCTTTTGTATATGTCCACATGAAAGCATTCCTTCTAGTAAAGTTGCTTCCACATTATGGTTCCCTTACATGATCCCTTATGCCAAACACACTGAATGATGTCTCCATTGTCTCACACATGACCCCCACTGCCACCCACACATAGTATGATTCCTCCCACAATCACCAACATTCATGGCATGATGCCCCCACAGTTTCCCCCATACAGCATGATGCTGATGCGCACATAGTACCAGGGTTATGGGATAC
>VIAB01000942.1:116365-129994 GCA_009801035.1 Oophaga pumilio
GTCCTCCACACATAGTATGATGTCCCCACAGTACATTTCCTGCACACAGTATGATGCTCCTACTCAGCATGATTTCGCCATAGCCCCCACACATACAGTATTATGCCCCCCACAGTCCTTAAAATGCATAGTATGATGTCCCCACAGTCTTCCCTCACACATTATGATGCCACCACATCCCATAACAGTTCATTTCTCCACAGTATGATGCCCCCAGTGTACCCACACACAGTATTATGCCCCTGCAATGTCCCGAACATGCATGGTATGATGCCCTTACAGTTTTCCCCAACACAGAATGATGCCCTCACAGCCACACACACAGTATGATGCCCCCCACAGTCCACAAAATGCACAGTATGTTGTCTCCACAGACTTCCCCAACAATATACGATGCCGCCACAGCCCCTCACAAAACATTTCTCCACAATATGATGCCTCCAGTGTCCCCTACACAAAGTATGATGCTCCCATTATCCACCCCACACAATAACATGCCCTACACCCACCCACATGCAATATGTTGTGCCCAAAGTCACACCATATATGATACGATGCCTCCCACCATACATTACCCACAGTATGATGCCATAATGTCCCCCATGTAGTATGGTTTGATCACATCCACTCTTGCAAGCAGTGGGAGTTGAAGATGTTCAGTCAGAGCTGTGAAATAGCCGGTACTACAATGGAACTATGTAGGGACTCTGAACAAGCATGAGCATGCAGAGAGATGTGAAGTTAGAGCTATTAGATAGCCAGTATTATAGTGCACTAAAGCAGAGACACTGAAGCAGTAGAAAGCTGCTGGCAGATGGGAAGTCAGAGGTGGCCAGTACCAGTATGCACTAAAGCAGACACTGAACTAGCAGGACAATGCTTGTACTAAAATCACTAACGCACAGACACTGAGCTGATAGGTTGATGCTGGGAGATGTGAAATCCAAGCTACTAGATAGCCACTAAAACAAAACTAAACCAGCAGTGATGGAAGATGTGAAATCAGAGCTACGAGATAGCCGGTACTAAAAGCAGGGACTCTGAACAAGCAGGAGGATGCCGAGAGATAGGAATTCAGAGCCATTAGTTAAGCAGTGTTATAATGTACAAAAATTGAGACACTGAACCAGCAAGAGGTTCTGTCAGATATATTTTATTGCCAGTACTGCAGTGTACCAAAACAGAAGAACTGAACTAGCAGGAGGATGCTGGCAGATATGAAGTCAGAGCTGAACGAGCACGAGCATGCAAGGAGATGTGAAGTTAGAGCTATTAAATAGCCAGTATTATATGGCAGCGAAGCAGAGACACTGAACCAGTAGAAGGATGTTAGCAGATGTGAAGTCAGAGGAAGCCAGTACTAGTATGCACCAAAGCAAGCACTGAAGCAGCAGGAGAATACTGGAAGGTGTGAAGTCAGAGCATTAGATAGCCAGTGCACCAAACAGATACTATGCACCAGAGACACTAAACCAGCATGCTAGGTGATGTGAACTCAGAGCTATTAGATAGCCAGTACTACTACAAACCAAAGCAGAAACTGAATCAGCAGCGGGGAGATATGAAGTCAGAGCGATCAGATAGCTGTGAGAATTCTTCATATGTATAATATCTACTGCAACCCTAGGTATTTACAGGTAAAGTAACTTAACGATTCAACATGATATCACTGGAGAAAATTGTAGAAACTACATATTTGGTGTTACATGGCCCCTTTCTATGTCCGGCCTGTTGTGGCAGTCAATTGTTTTAGTTGCTGTTTGCCTTCATAAGAGGGGTTCAAGTGGATGGGGCGCATTTCTATAATGTCCATAAACCCTGCATGTAAGAGTGAAACCTGTAAGAAAGTGTTGGCCCCGTCACTAGTAGATGAATCAGGGTGCGTCACTCTTTTGAATGCCACTTATTGTCATCCCTTTTTTACCACTTTTTCTTTCTTACAGATCCAACCACTAGGAAAAACGCTAAAGCCGGTCCAGCAGCCCGCAATAGATACGCAAGTCAGTGGACACTTAATAGACCCCACCCCACCATATCTGCACACACACTAACGACAGACTGGAGGCTGCCAACACCAAGAGCAACCGGATCAGTAGATAAGGAAAGCGATAGCTACAGTGTGAGCCCATCACAGGACACAGGTAACTCATTTCTTTATACTGGATAGTAGATATATCACTATTTGTATTTCTTAAGTTTAGACACTTTACTACAGTGTTGTAAAGACACAACAATCACGAAAAACTTTGTGACGTGTAAAACGTAGCTTGAGAATTGAGACCCTGTTGTATTCTTATGGTCCCAGCAAAAACACTCAGGAATTCACCCAAAACTCTGTAGAAGGTTGGGTGTTTCCTTAAATTTTAGGTTCAGTCCCTGTGTGTATTATGCAGTATGTATACTTTGTATTTTGGTTTCTTTGCCTTCTTCTAAAGTCACTTGTTTCTCAGTGTAGTCAGAATCCCCAATCTATTTACAGTGGTCCGTTCCACAAGACATGACATAATCCTGTACCATTGTGGATCAAACCACATAACAGACGCACAGGGGTTCTGACTACATAGCAGTATAAAGCTTGGCAACCACAAAAAGCGCAAGAAAGAACATTTCTCTCAAACTACAACTACTACTGCTCATCATCCACATCTTCTCCCTTCCCCTGATTGAACATTTGCAAGATTTTGGAAGCTTTTGTGGTCAAATAGTCATATAATGGGTTACATGGATGTGAGAGTCACACATAAGACACGGAGACCTTTCTCATGCCCATGACATCAGTAAAGTTTTCCGGATCTGCGTCGTCAGTCTAACAAGACCTAAGGTAAAGTGGACAACCCATGTAATGATCTGCTGACCTACTGACAGGATTCTCGTCTCAGATGCCCATCCCGTGCCGGCATCACTGATGCCATTTCTGTATAAGCCCATCATAAACTGCAGACACAGAAATCTGGAATTCTCCACCCATGAAACGCTTCTCCCTGAGATTCCTCCAGCCGGTAAATCTGTTATAATGCAGTTCCTATGGTAACTTCATTTATCAGCCCCTCCGACAAAACTCGATTAGAAAGTCTATTACCGGCAGATGCAAGATTATTTCTATGTGCCTGAATTGCTTCGGACTCAATCCGCCGCGTATGATTTGATATTTTGTAAGGTCCGACTGCATTAAAGACGCCGCTCCTCCTGGCGCTGAAGACGGTTTTGTGAATGTAAATGTGGAGGTGATTTCCCCAATGAAATGCGTCCTAAGCCAATAAAGGGATTACAAGGAGCAGCCATTGATTTTCTTGCTACTTACCAGATGAGAAATTGCCTTAATATTAGCGAGGATGATAAAGCAATTAAAAATGGTATAGATTAAGAGGCCACGTTTACTGCCACCGCCCGGTGCTCCCGTATTGATTGCATTATGCTGTTTACTCGCATGAAAGTACATTGTGTTTTCATTAGGATGCAGTCGATATGTAGGATTCTGGATTACTAGATGTTCTGGACCATTAGATGTTACAAGTTATTACTCTAAGTAACCAGAACAATTCTAATTAGGGCTCATATAGGGGGCAGTGATGTATGCACAGACTCCACATGGAGTCCCTAAAGGTCTGTATTATAGGCCTATTGGGTCACTGTGCATCCTTGGGTGTAACTATCAGGGCCGCAGGCATAACATCTGTTTAGGGTCCCAGTTAAAAGGGCCCGACTCTACAAATGGTAAGGTGCACATCTTAATGTCTGTGAAAGATAAAAGGGTATGATGAAAATTGAATGTGATCCCACTGTAGGTGTTACTGTTTTACTATGGAGTCACATAGTTATCTCTGCGCACTATCCCTGCATCATCACTGTGTGCATTATCCCTGTATTGTGATATTACTGTGTACATTAGCATAGTGCTGAGACTTCATTGTGTGCTTTATCTCTGTCCTGCGACATCACTGTGTGCATTATCCTTGTAATGTGACATCACTGTGCGCTTTATCTCTGTCCTGTGACATCACTGTGTGCATTATCCCTGTACTATCATCACTGTGTGCATTATCCTTGTACTGTGACATCACTGTGTGCATTATCCCTGTACTGTAACATCACTGTGTGCATTATCACGTACTGTGACATCACTGTGTGCGTTATCCCTCTACTGTGACATCATTGTGTGTATTATCCTTGTACTGTGACATCACTGTGCGTATTATCCCTGTACTGTGACATCACAGTGTGCATTATCTCTCTACTGTGACATCACTGTGTGCATTATCCCTGTACTGTGACATCACTGTGTGCATTATCTCTGTACTGTGACATCACTGTGTTTATTATCCCTGTACTGTGACATCACTGTGTGCATTATCCTTGTACTGTGACATCATTGTGTGCATTATCTCTGTACTGTGACATCACTGTGTGCATTATCCCTGTACTGTGACATCACTGAGTGCATTATCCCTGTACTGTGACATTATTTTCTGCTTTGTTCATGTACTGTGCCATCACTATGTGCAAGATTTCTGGGCTGTGACATCACTATGTGCATTATCGCATTTTTGTGACATCACTATGTGCATTATCTCTCTACTGTGACATCACTGTGTGTATTGTGCCTGTACTGTGACATCACTGTGTGCATTATTCCTGTACTGTGACATCACTATGTGCATTATCTCTGTACTGTGACATCACTGTGTGCATTATCCCTGTACTGTGACATCACTGTGTGCATTATCTCTGTACTGTGACATCACTGTGTGCATTATCCCTGTACTGTGACATCACTGTGTGCATTATCCCTGTACTGTGACATTACTTTCTGCTTTGTTCATGAACTGTGCCATCACTATGTGCAAGATGTCTGGGCTGTGACATCACTATGTGCATTATTGCATTTTGTGACATCACTGTGTGCTTTATTTATGTACTGTGACATCGCTGTGTGCAGGATTCCTGTGCATTTTGCCTCTAAAATTACATATGTTTGTGAATTATAGCCTCCACATTATGAAGGGCCAAAATACCAATCATTATTTTACCTTTTGAACTCGCTGCTGACAATGGCCACAAAGGGCCGAGGCCCCTATTACCAACTTTGTAATGGGGCCTCATGGTTACTTACTTGTTACTCCCCTGTGCGCTGATTCCCCTAGAATATTCTTATACGATCATGTACAGTAGTCAAACGTTCTGATCTTGTGGGATTACGGATTATCTTGCCATTCTGTCTTGAAAGCAAATTCTGCCTTGTGAAATTCTGGATACTTTTATCTAAAAGAAGCCAAATGAAAAGTAAAAATCAGTGTCAGCAGCTCTGCATCGTGCAAACCCAACTCTGCTACATCTGTTCATTTTCATATGAGACTCCTGGATGAATATTTCCACTCCATTTCATCTCTCAGACCCTGCCAGCAATATCAGCAAATATAGGACTTGCTGTAAATTGCCAGAACATGAGGGCGGAAGGGTCTGGACACTTATTTTATACAATGCCCCATGCATGCCATTGATGGCCAGGGTATTGTGCTGCCAGACTGTAAACCAGAGTGCCGTATGTATCTATACAGTAAAATGTAATAATCCAACATCAATGGGGTTTCATCTGCACTGGGACATCAGAGGTGGAGATATATTCCACAAGTTACAGGGTCAGGTCACTTGGTGATGCAGGAGGGGTCTTTAATGTCGCCATTGTCCGCTGGCTTAGTCCAATTTCTATATTTCCCTAGTTAGATGCCTACTTTGGTGAGTTCTGTTGTAGCCGCACCCATGAACCGTCCTGAATCATTTAAGACTGGTCTGAATTTTTGGAAACAATCTTGGAAAGTCTTCATGGTTTTTGTAACTTTTTCCAAACTTGGGTTTTTACACGGCAGACCTAGGGCAGACCCTACATTATTAAGTGTGTCTAACCCATAGTTATAGTAGATTGCACAGCACAAACCATATCAATGACAGTGCACGTGTGTATTTCTTCTTACAGACCGAGCACGGAGCAGCATGGTCTCCACAGAAAGTGCCTCGTCCACTTACGAAGAGCTGGCAAGAGCCTACGAGCACGCCAAGATGGAGGAGCAGCTGAGACACGCCAAATTCACCATCACAGAATGCTTCATATCAGACACCTCGTCAGAGCAGCTGACTGCAGGGACTAATGAGTACACAGACAGTCTGACCTCTAGCACCCCATCAGAGTCCGGGATATGCAGGTTCACTGCATCACCCCCTAAACCTCTTGACGGCGGAAAAGTGCAAAATATGGCAGCTCCAAAGGCACATCGGCCAGGTAAGTGCATCTTATCCTTCTTCAGGCTATGGTCCAGTGGTGACCACCATCTGAACTAATCTAGAAATGTGCTATACCGCATCTGCTATACAGTAGACTGCCTTACCATGATGCACAGACCTGATTTTTACAGTGGCTACAACTTTAGTCACTGGTAATTCTGAGGTTGTTTTTGGGCCTTGGTCTTTTCCACTATTCCTCTTTTCTGTAATCCCTACACTCTTTCTTTCACAGGTCAGTGTCTCCTGCACATGTGGTGACCATTTTCACACGTACCGGAGATGCTTACACACGTAGACCCATTATAATCTATGTGTCTGCGCAGGTGTCAGTGTGTTTCCACGGACCGTGTGTTTGTGTGCAAAATACGTTGACATGTCTGTTTTTTGCCGGCAGCACGGTCCACACACGTGCACACTGAAGACACACAGATGACATTTGGCCGACAGCCGTCCCAGCCGACTCATACACAGGAGCGCTCGCTCAGGCTGAGCATTCCTGTGTTCTCTATTAGAAGCCGACTGCTGACACGCCGGTTTATCTCTGGAACAACCATGTAATCGCCCGTCCAAACACTGTCATGTGCAATTGATTGACCATAAGTCAGCCAGAAGCCCCATACACATTATCTCGTCGGTATCGATGGGTTTAGCCGACATTAGTCTAATGTGTATTTGATCATTTATCTGTCTTTTTGGCTTGTCGGAGGGTCGTTTAGTGAGTGGAATAGCAGCCACTGTTTCAGTACCGATAGGAAAACTTGCAGAAGGCATGATCTGGGTTGTAGGTGACGTCCCTTTAAGAAGCACCTCTGCGGGTTCTGTGCTGTTTGCAGTCGGTATCACAATAGGCATCGATGTTCTTTATTTGGCCGCTTTCCTCTGTCTGTAAACAGTGGTTAGAACTGAAGAGTGACATTTTCTAGACTCACTGGAAACAATCCGTCCGTTCCGTTGTGCCGCCACACGCGATACACCTGTCAGCTACCGCTGCGTGGTTATTTTTAAACCTGAGGATTTTCATAACAAGAATGTTGTGGAAACAAAACAAAAAAATCTTTTTTACTTGTCAGAAAACCAACCGACCATCAAATGGTTTGACAAGCGGCATATTTAACGACTCAACATGAGGACGGAACTTTCTTTTCTTTTTTTTTTAATATTCTAGATTTTTTTTTTTTAAGTTGGTCTGAAAAAGAGTCTACATTTTAATTTCATGCTTTTGTAATTTTAATTGTGGCTGTCAGACGCCTCGTATCAACAATATCTTCTGACAGTATAGTAATGAAGCTGCAGCATTCATTTATGTCGATCGTAGCTAAGCTAAGGATTTATTTAAAGGACTATCAAGCTAAAAGTGATTGTGCACCAGATATGTTGAACATTCTGTGTTAATATATCTATATAGTGCATACTTCAAAACCTCTGCTTAGATAAAGCTTTAAAAGATAAAAGTCGGACTTTCTGCAGCCACCACTAGGGGAGCCCAGGAACCTATTGCATGATGTTTATGTACTGAACAGTATGCAGTGAGCCCCCTAAATGGTGGTGGCACACATGCAGACATGTATCATTTAATCCAATGCCTATCCAGTACAACAGTACTTTTAAGATATAAAAAAATAAATGAAATTAAGTGTCAACAGTATTCCGAAAGGTCTCAACACCCAAACCTTGTACCTCTAGTTATACGCTAGATGCTCTAACCTATGAAAAGGCAGCCACCGAAATCTGTTATATCTGTAACTATTATAAAACTGCTCCTATGTACAAGAATATAACTACTATAATACTGCCCCTATGTACAAGAATATAACTACTATAATACTGCCCCTATGTACAAGAATATAACTACTGTAATACTGCCCCTATGTACAAGAATATAACTACTATAATACTGCTCCTATATACAAGAATATAACTACTATAATACTGCCCCTATGTACAAGAATATAACTACTGTAATACTGCTCCCATGTACAAGAATATAACTACTATAATACTGCTCTTATGTACAAGAATATAACTACTATAATACTGCCCCTATGTACAAGAATATAACTACTATAATACTGCCCCCTATGTACAAGAATTTTACCCTTTGCAACGACAGCACCCACATGAGAGAGGGATCTGCCCACAGGAACAGAAAACCTACAGAAATAAAAGGGGCGGTACCCCTCTCCTCCTCAGCTGGTTTCCTGTCCCTATAAGATTCCCTGGAATACCTGCACGAATGAAGATCCTGGGCCAATGCACCCGCCTGCGTGGTCTCCGTGGGAACAGCAGGGGCTGCGGCTTCAGAAGCAGCAGCCGTGGAGCAACTGCATGCATCCTCCCCCCCCCGTCTGGACGCTATCCTGCAGGCTTTGGGGAGAAATGTGACCCGGCCTCCCGAGGACATGATCGGCAGAGCTAGTAGGGAGAATGACTGCAGTGGTGATTCCCGGCGTCGCGCGGCAGCGCAACCGCAGTAGGTAAGCTCCGGCGTGTCTGACCCGGAAATAGCTGAAGCACTTCTGGGGGAGGGCCAGGGAGGCAGTATTAAGAGCACCATGTTTAAAAAAGCTGGCGGCACACAGAGCAGAGTGCTCATGATGGCGTCCCCAGCGTATGAGGTGCATCCACCAGCGGTGGAGCAGAGCAGCGCTAGCATGAGTAGCAGCGCTAAGAGGAGCCAAGAGTGGCCACAGTGGCAGCAGCTCCAAGAGGAGTGGACGCTCCAGAGAAGAGACTTCCACAAGCGCAGGGCAACAGAGTAGAGAAGTGGATCTACCTAGAGCCCGCATGGCGTCTTCCCCTCCAGAACCGGTACCGTTGTAGATTCACTGGGTGAGTGTAAATGAGCCTCTACCTATTAAGCTGACCCCTTCCTTCTCTATACCTCTTCCTCCTAGGCTAAGAAAACCCATAAATCGAAACATATGACATGTGCCCTGTGTATGCACCCCCTTCCCGACTCATATCCCAAGAGGTTATGCACAGGTTGCATTGATCAGACCTTGCAGGAGGAGGCTGCAGTAGCAACCACGGATGTCAGAGACACGATCAGGCAGGAAATTCAGTCTGTGGAGTCCATGGGGTTAAAGAAACAGGCAAGCAGAGCCCATTTCCCCCGACTCTACTTCAGAATCTGACGAGGGCTTGATCCAATCATCTGGTCCCTCTGGTTCGTCATCTTGTTCATCAGATGAAGAGGGCCGAACATGCTTCCCTATTGACAGCATAGATAATCTTGTGAAATCTGTCAGAAATACGATGGGGTGCCCGGACATGAGTCTAGGTCCGCACAAGATATAATGTTTGCTGGATTGGTACAGAAAAAGTGGCGAGCCTTTCCAGTGATCTCCGCTATTAAAGACCTTGTTAAAAAGGAATGGGACAAACGAGGTGAAGGATTCCCCCCATCCTCTTCTAAAAGGCGTTACCCCTTTAGTGATAAGGAGCTGGCCACATGGTCTAAAATCCCAAAAGTAGATGCGGCTGTGGCATCCACCTCAAAACAGTGGAGAATGCAGGGGTTTGGTCGGAACCACTGGATCGCAAGACCGAGGCTTTACTTAAGAGATTGTGGGAAACAAATACTGGAGCTTTCAAACCTGCCATCTCCAGCACATGCACGGCAAGATTGCTATTAGTCTGGATAGATCAGCTGGAGCAACAGGTCAAAAGAAAGGTGGCAAGAGAAAAAGTCCTTCAAACAATTCCGTTGATCAGAGGTGCCACGGCGTTCTTAGCTGACGCATCAGCAGACTCTTTACGTCTGGCGGCTAGGTCGGCCGGTCTGGTTAAAGCGGCTTGACGAGCCCACTGGCTGAATGGCTGGAAAAGAGATGCACAGTCAAAATCTAAGCTGTGTACAAGCCCATGCCAGTGTGAGTTCCTGTTTTGAAAAGTACAGTACTTGATGATTTACTCACCAAAGCGGGAGAGAGAAGGAAGGGATTCCCTAATCAGTCTCTTCCTTCCTACAGGAGTGCATTTAGAAGACGGCCATTTAATAGAAGGATGCCATATGAGCCGCAAAAAGACCACTGGGATTTGAAGGAAACAAGGCAGAGAGGTGTCTTCTTTAGTGGATCCTCTACAAATAAACGTAATAGATACAGATAGTATAAGAACCTCAGTAGGTGGTAGGTTAAAATTTTTTCACCATGAATGGAGACTTATAACATCAAGTCAGTGAATCCTGGACCTGATTAAATTTGGGTTAAAGTTGGAATTTTTTCGGATTCCACAGGATACTTTCATAGTGACATCCCTTAGAGCGCCAGAACAACAGGAGGCGCTCCAATTAGAAATCTTCAGTCTTTTGGCCAAAAAAGTTCTGTTAGAGGTGCCAAAGGATCAGGAAGGAAGGGGATTCCATTCCCCTTTATTCCTGGTTCCCAAACCTGATGGTTCATTCCGTACTATAATAAATCTTAGGAAATTGAATACCTTTCTCTATAAGCGTACCTTTTAAGATGGAATCAATCAGGTCTACTATCAAACTTTTGTTCCCCAGATGTTTTATGGCCGGGCTAGACTTGAAGGATGCATATTATCATCTTCCGGTACACGCCAAGTACCAGCAGTACCTCAGAGAGGCTGTCAACCTGGCAGGTCAAATCTGACATTTCCAATTTGCAGCAATGCCTTTCAGCCTCTCGATGGCTCCTCGAGTGTTCACGAAACTAATGCTGGAGGTGATGGCTTATCTACATCAACAATATACACTAATTCTACCCTACCTAGATGATTTTTCTAGTGATAGGAAGATCAGCCTCCCAATGTAAAGAGTTCCTGGCTAACACCATTTCAACCATTTCATCTTTACAGGCATTAGGATGGATTGCGAATTTCAAAAAATCCAGACTGGTTCCAGTAACCGTCCAATCCTTCCTGGGACTACACCTGGACTACGTAAGTCAGAGGTTTCTCCTCCCAGAATCCAAGAAGGTGACCATAATTTCAAAAGTCAGTTCAGCAAAGGACAGCCCTCACATGTCATTAAGAAAGGCCGTGTCCCTCCTGGGGTCACTCACCTCCTGTATTCCAGAAGTTCAATGGGCTCAATACCATACTAGATCCTTACAACATGAGATTCTAGAGGCACAGCGCCATTGCCAGGGGCGTTTTGACAGTAAAATTACCCTTCCTGAAGAGGTACTAGATTCCCTATCTTGGTGGTTAAATTCATCTCCTCTGTCCAGGGGAGTTCCATGGACAATAAGACCCTCTAAGATAGTTACCACTGACGCTAGTCCAGATGGGTGGGGTGCCCATTTGGGGGAGAATCTAGCTCAGGGCCTCTGGACCACTGTTGAGATACAACATTCCTCCAATTGAAAGGAATTAAAAGCAGTTAATCATGCTTTGAATTATTTCCTTCCCCAGCTCCAAGGATCTCACATAAGAATCCTATCAGACAATATGACAGTGGTCGCTTACTTAATTCATCAAGGTGGAATGAGATCAGAAAGTGAAAATTGGCAGAAGTGAACTTGTCCCTCACGACTCTTCACATCAGAGGCGAGGAATATACAAAGGCAGACTTTCTCAATCGCCACACGCTGCGCCAGGGAAAATGGACTCTCAGTACTCGCATATTCAGGAGGATAGTGGAATTATCGGGGCTTCCACAAACAGATCTATTTGCTACCAGGGAGAACAGACAGGTGCAGAGGTTCGCCTCCCTAAACACAGCGGATCGGCCAGACATGATAGATTCGCTCCAGTTTCCCTGGCATACACTTTTCCGCCGATGATGTTAATTCCGTTAGTCATCAGGAAGATAAGGGAGGAAAGAGCAAGGGTGATTCTCATAGCGCCCTTCTGGCCGAAAAGACCTTGGTTCTCATGCCTCCGAGCCATGTCAGTATGCGACCCCTGCTCCCAGCAGACCCGGATCTACTATGTCAAGGACCATTCTGTCACCCTCAAGTGAAAGGCCTCCACTTGATGGCGTGGAACTTGAGAGGCAGATATTAAGATCAAGGGGCTTCTCCAATGACCTCATCAACACACTACTGCTAAGTAGGAAGGAATCTACAACCACAATATATTGCAAAGTGTGGAGGAAGTTTCTGGACTACTATACGGAACCCTTCTCTGAGGTAGTTCCGATTAAAGCCATCCTAGAATTCTAGCAGAAAAGTCGGGAGCTGGGACTGTCATTCAATACATTAAGAGTCCAGGTATCTGCTTTAGGAGCCCTTTATGGTGCCAATATAGCAGGAGATAGATGGGTGGCATGATTCATTAAGGCATGTGAAAGAAGTAACCCAGTCCACATCCCGCGTTTACCTGCTTGGGATCTAAACCTGCTCCTGGATGCCCTAACTGGCCCCCCTTTCGAGGCATTAGAATCTATCTCTCTGAAAAACATCTCATATTAGGTAGCCCTATTAGTTGCCTTAACATCTGCTAGAAGAGTTGGGGATATCCAGGCCCTTTCCGTAGACCCTCCCTTCCTATTAATATACCAGGATAGGATAATTCTCAAGCCAGATTCATCATATCTCCCTAAAGTGGCGACAAGTTATCATAGATCACAGGAGATTTTTCTTCCTTCCTTTCATGACGATCCATCAGGTCCGGAGGAAGAGAAGCTTCATATGTTGGATGTAAGGAGAGCAGTCTTGAGTTACATAGAGAGAACCCGGTCCTGGAGACAGAGTAGGGCTGTGTTTATATCCTTTCAGGGCCACAAGAAAGGTCACAGGGTCACGAAGGCTACCTTGTCCCGATGGATCAGAGATGCCATCTGTCTGGCCTACTCGGCAAAAGGCGAGAATCCTCCAGAAGGAGTAAAGGCACATTCTGCTCGAGCTATGGCATCCTCCTGGGCGGAGAAGGCAGATGTCTCTATTGACCTTATATGTAAGGCCACAACCTGGTTGACACCTTCAACGTTCTACAAACAAATATAGGCTTGATCTATCTTCATCATCTGACTTGGCTTTTGGTAGAGCTGTCCTCAACATGGTGACCCCACCCAGGTGACGGTTCTCTGCAAATCTCCCATGTGGGTGCTGTCGTGGCGAAGGGTGAATAGCCGGATTACTTACCGGTAATGCCCTTTTAATGAGTCCACGACAGCACCCACTCACTACCCTCCCTAGTCAGATATATTATGAATAGAATAATGGTTGTCCCACTGATGGACATATGTAAATAGAATGAAGTATATATATAAAAAATATGGATAAGTATTAAAACTAACACCTGGCAGTGTCTCTCGTACTCAACAACAACTGAGGAGGAGAGGGGGAACGCCCCTTTTATTTCTGTAGGTTTCCTGTTCCTATGGGTGGATCCCCTCTCTCACGTGGGTGCTGTCATGGACTCATTAAAAGGGCATTACCGGTAAGT
>VIAB01000942.1:253795-269125 GCA_009801035.1 Oophaga pumilio
CATGCACGATGGGACCGGGGAGGTTGTGCCGAGCCATGCACCATGGGACCGGGGAGGAGGAGCCGAGCCATGCACGATGGGACGGGGGAGACGAGCCATGCGGGATCGGGGGAAACATGCATACAACAGGGGGAGCCACATACCAGGACAAGGCACCCTTGGAGATTTGTGTGCTCACTCAGATAACTTTGACCAAAGTTTTAGACCTTAATTAGCCTGTTGGGGTCATGGGTTGTTCACTATCATCGTTAGGAAAGGCCAGGTGATGCAAATTTCCCAGCTTTATAAAAGACCCAGCCTTCTCTAACCTTGTACCAAAAAACAGTAGCCATAGGTTCTTCTAAGCAGCTACCTAGCACTCTGAAAATGAAAATGGTGGAGACCCACAAAGCAGGAGAAGGCTATAAGAAGATAACAAAGCGTTTTCAAGTTTCCCTTTCCTCAGTTCGAAATGTAATTAGGAAATGGCAGTTATCAGGAAAAGTGGAGGTCAAGATAAGGTCTGGAAGACCAAGCAACATTTCAGTGAGAGCTTCTCGTAGGATTGCTAGAGAGGCAAATCAGAACCCCCACTTGACTGCAATTTCTTGATGCAAACAGAACCCCATCTGTAAAAAAGCTGAAGTTGAAAAGATGGCTTCTACAAATGGATAATGATCCTAAACACAAGTCAAAATCCACACTAGGCAGCCTCAAAAGGTGCAAGCTCAAGGATTTACAATGGCCTTCACAGTCCCGTTATCTGAACATCTTTGAAAAATGTACTGTTTTGTAATTTGTCCTAAATCCACCCAATTGGCATCACCCAATACCCAGGTTATACCAGCTGTACGTATATACTAGCATGGCTATACACAATGTACAAGAAGATACATAATGTATATGAATTGTACATATATAATTATATAGATAATAGTTATATAAAGAAAATACCCAGGTTATATCAGCATGGTCTGAGTTTTTACAGTAGAGCTTTTAACATATTCACTGGATTAAGAATGACTTTCAGAGAGCCTGAATGTCACATTATAGCGCATAGAAGCTGCTCAACACATGAAAAGCGCATCTGCAGCAAAATGTCAGCGGAGTGGAAGTGACAAGACGGGACGTTCGAAGATAAAGATCCGGTCAGAAAGCAACAGTTTCCCGGCAGAAAATTACAAGCAAAAGCCGACCGATTATCGTTATTCTGCAGGCAGCGATGTACGAAGATGTTACCAAGATAATACCAACACGAGGCACATTATCAGAAGACAACAACTGGTTCTGTGAATTCTATATCATGGCCTGAGGGCAAAACAACTGTCTCAAGTTCTAAGTACAGAGTGGCAGGTTCTAGGAGCAAAAGGTCCTAAGAACTGAAAGACAAGACCTGGTCGCAAAGCTACTAGTTCTTGGGAGCAGAAAGAGAATTCCTTGAGGCATAGTGGCAAGTCCGAAAGACTGAATGACAGGCCCTCGGGAAGAGTAACAAGCCCTAGGAGAGGAAAGTAATAAGAGTGGAAAAGGAGGAAAGAGAATTCCAAAGATGGGATGACGCGCCCTAGGAGCACAGTGTAAGGTCCTTGATGAAGAACGACAAGTCCTATCGACAGATTGGTAAGTCCTAATGACTGGATGTCAGATGGAAAGACAAGTTTTTTGATGGGGTTAACAGTTTCTTAAAACAAAACTATAATCCTAGGACCTCTCATTCCTCCCCAAGGACTTGAGGTGATCTTGACTAACAACTTCTATGTCCTAGGTGAAGAGTGGAAAGTCCTAGATTTGTCTACTGTCCAATAGTAATGATCTGACAGCAATTTTTGCATTAAATGTCATTGTATGGATACAAACTACTATGGCCATGATGCACTTAACGCATGATGTAATTACGTATGTGGGCCACATGTTCTCCTAGGCCCTTGAGTATTGCCTTATTCACCCTACAATATGTCCACCCCTGCCTATACAGTGACATGGTTTGGGCACCCCTGGTCGAAATTACTGTCATTGTGAACAGTTAATCAAGTTGAAGATGAAATGATCTGTAAAAGGCCTAAACTTAAAGATAACACATTTATTTTGTATTTTAGGCAAAATAAAATATATATTGTCTTTTTTTTCCCATTTTAAAAATTACAAAAAAGGAAAATGGGCTGATGGAAAGGTTTGGGCATCCTTGGAGAAATATTTAACAGACTCTGGAGTTTTGGTACATTGTTCTACTGTTCAGAGACACCTGCACAAATATGGCCTTCATTGAAGAGTCATCAGAAGAAAACCTCTCCTGTGTCCTCACCATAAATGTCAGCGTCAGAAGTATGCAAAAGAACATCTAAATAAAACTGATGCCTTTTGGAAACAAGTCTTGTGGACCGATGAGGTTAAAATAGAACTATTTGGCCACAATGATCAAAAGTATGTGTGGAGAAAAAAGTACACAGAATTTCAGGAAAAGAACATTAAGCATGGTGGTGGAACAATCATGCGTTGGGGTTGTGTTGCAGCCAATGGCACAATGAACATTTCACGAGTAGAGAGAAGAATGGATTCAATAAAATTTCAACAAATTCTTGATACAAACATAACACCATCTGTAAAAAGGCTGAAGTTGAAAAGACGATGGCTTCTACAAATCAATAATGATTCTAAACACACATATTTGGAAAAGATGAAAATATATATGTATTTTTTTCCTAAAATACAAAGGAAATGTGTCATCTTTAACGTTAGGCCTTTTAGAGATCAATTCATCTTCAACTTGCTCAATTGTTCACAATAACAGTAATTTGTTCCAGTAATTTGATCACGTATAAGACTTTAGATCCTTTTTCCCATAAAGGGACAGTAGGACTAGGACTCTCCACCATCATGCCCACTCCACCATCTCGATAGGTATTCATCTTCTTCTTGGTGTTCTTCTTAATTATTCTATGAAGCTTCTTTTTTTACTTCGAGATCCAGTGACATCTGATGAATTTCATCACACAGTTATTAGTTGCAACTTTGCTTCCAGAAAATTATTCCGTTTAGTTTTTTTTTTTCCAACTCCGAGATAAAATGAACAATGACAGCGCTAGAAAATATAAGGCTTCGATCTTTCTTCCCTCCAGGATGATGGAGCAGAGAGGGAGGAGGAGGAGGATGGCAGAAGCTTTACTGAAAGGCTTTGTTCAATTCCATGAGAATCTCACCTGCTCCTCAGTTCAGTTCATATCAGAATAAAGGACAGAGATTCATGTTACTGACGGAGAAAGATTCCGCAGGTTCCGGGGGCCGAACACCGAGAAGCCGCAAAGGCTAAAATAGGCCATTATCACAATGTGGGGTACGATTATGCTGATCCATCCGCTTAGCGCTAAGTATTTAATGTCAAAAAAATTATATTAGAAAAATCTCCATTAAAACAGGATTAAAATTTCAAAAATTCAGTAAAAATATAAATATATTGTCTTAATAGATAATAATATTAGATAAAGATAAAAATGCTAAATATATAATAAAAAGAAAACTGGCACAGCATCATAATGGAAACAGTATAGCAAAATCTGCTATTTTCACATTTTATATCAAATGTACGGGTTAGCTATTTTTTTTTCAAACAAACAGCGCCACTCTTCCCTTTAGGTTGTCCCTGGTATTGCAGCTTAGCACCATTCAAAACACAACCCAAGGCCAAAATGATGGTATTTTGGGGAAAAACAATCCAGGATAACTCCTTTACAGTTGCAGTTTGCTATTTTTCCTAGGCCTCATATGCAAACACTAGAGAAACACTGATAGTTGCAGTTGCATTTGTTTATTTTTTACCTTTGAAATCATAGGATCTATTTTCTAATAGTTACTATTATTAAGTATATATTAGATATCACCTATACACAACAGGGTACACAACTCTCATTGTAAGATCTTTATTCAATCATATAGAGATAAAAAAAAAACAATATAAACAGGGAAAACACAGATTCACAAATAGACATCAACACAGAATTAGAATATTATCAAAAAATGTATTTATTTCAGTTCTTCAATACAAAAAGTGAAACTCATATATTTTATAGAGTCATTACACACAGAGTGATCTATTTCACGTGTTTATTTCTGTTAGTGTTGATGATTATGGCTCACAGCCAATGAAAACCCAAAAGATGTGTTTCGCCTGATGCTTCTTCAAGTGAGTAAGTGCGCATTTATGCACTACAACTGAATTATACTCTGCCCAGGTGTAAACATTAACGGCATGGTCTGCCGATCATATAAATCCTTATTAAACTAGCATAAATAAAAAGCTAAGAGTAAGAAACATATACCAGTATAACAATGTAGGTCATATTCCAGGGTGTGCTCCTTGATGGAGTGTGCGTCTACAGAGGAAACAGGAAGTGATGTCACTTCTGTCCGCCAGGTGTGTCTCAGCTGGTGTGTCATAATCACGCCATGTGCTACAAGCTGGAGCAGATAGTGCAGGTAAGTACACATAGAAATTAAGGAGGGGCTCTGCCTACAAAAGACAAACATTATACAAAATAGCTAAAAAGTGATAGGAGAAATAAATAAAAAGTGACAATCTAGTTAAATGCAATAGTGAAGAGTAAGAACAATAATAGGAATACACAGATGTATAATTCTGATAAGTATTAACTGATATATGGCATAAAAAAATAAATACATCAGGGCCGAACCCCAGAGTATAATTGGATTGGAATGCTGGTGAATTGGAACTCAGCTAATCCTTTTCTTATTCCCTTGAAGAAGCGTCAGGCGAAATGCGCACTGGGTGTGCCTATATAATATATAGGGGCAGCACGGTGGCTCAGTGGTTAGCACTGCAGCCTTGCAGCGCTGGAGTCCTGGGTTCGAGTCCCACCAAGGACAACATCTGCAAGAAGTTTGTACGTTCTCCCCGTGTTTGCGTGAGTTTCCTCTGGGTTCTCCGGTTTCCTCCCACACTCCAAAAACATAATGATAGGGAATCTAGATTGTGAGCCCCATCGGGGACAGTGACGATAATGTGTGCAAACTGTAAAGCGCTGCGGAATATGTTAGCGCTATATAAAAATAAAGATTATTATTATTATAAGAATATTGGAAAATCTTTTATTTTTCCCCTTTATATAAAAGTGTGTGTTCCATGAAAACAGGGTTTGCCTTTCTTTTTGTAGAAACTGCCACTCTTGCTTCTAGGCAGTGACTAGGATTGTAGTTTAGTCTCAGACACATGAACAAGAATGGTGTTTTTTTTTGGTAACCAATGTGAGGTTTCAGTTTGTTATTTTTTCCTAGACCTCCGACTCTCACATTAGGGGAACATTTATGTGTAAAATTGCACTTGATGTCCCTGGGAATTTTTCTCTCTCCTGGAAAAAAAAACCCTCAAAAACAATTTAAAAAAAAAGGTACAAAAAATAAAACTAAAATAAATAAAAACTTGGTACAAATACTAATGTAGTTAAGGAGCTAACAGTGAAAAATATTAAATTATTTTTTTCCACATTATGTGCAGTTCAGAGGAAGAAAAAAAAATGTGTTTAATGTGCCGAAATCCAAATGCAAAAGTGAGGATTAATGATGCTATAATGTCAACTACCATGAAGAAAAGTGACCTCACAATCATTATCTCAGACCTCCTCGAAGTGCCGTGGGCTAGTAATGCAATGAAAGCGATGGGGAGGTCATCTGTCGGTGGCCTGTGGGGCAGATCATTTTGCTTCACACAGAGGCATAAAAATGAGGAAGAACCTTAGTGCTAATTTATGTTGCTATAAAATATAAACTTGAAATAGGCATTTTTAGTTGTGTTGTACTAGTTTATGTTCCACTTCTTGGTCACATTTGTCCAAGATTAGAAAAATATGACTTCTTTTTTTGCACTTTAATGGAGCTGCAATTCCAGCCACGACACTTGGACAGATGCTTCTGGAATTCTGGTCAAGTTTTACAAATGATACATATATTTTTTAAAAAGTTCCTTCATTTTTTAGTGAGGCTCATGCACAAGCCAAAAGTGGCACACACAGACCCTGGAAGTCAGGATTTCCATAAGAAGTAATTTCTCCAGGTGAGAATACCTATGTAAGGCAACCACCGATGCCGTAGATACATAAGTCCACGGAGATAAAGTGGGGCCTTTTCCTAGGGTTTTATGGGCACACCATACCCCCAAACACGCCCAATATTGTTTGCATCTTCATGATCTTTCTTAGTTATTATTGAGCATTATCAGTAAGATCCAGTAGGTTATTTAGGAATCATCCTATAAATGTAGACTCTAGTTGTAAGTGATTGTCTCCAAGATCACCTCCAATTTGTGGTAGTCTTCTTCTTCTGGACCTTTAGTGTCTATTATTGAGCCAAAGCCTTGGTCTACACAAGGATCTTCTGGTATTCTGGGAGGGTCAATCCATATTACAAACTCATACCAATCCAATTATTTTTTCAAAATTGGTCAAGAGCTATAAGAGGGAACTATACCCAAGCAGATCCAATCCAAATTTTTCAAAAACAGCAATTCTTCACCATATCCATGCGTGTGGATTGTCAAAATGAACTCTTCTCCACAGGAAGCAGCTACTTCCTAAGTTACATTAGACAAATTTCTTCTTAACTCTTCCCTTTTTTCCAAAAATGATTCATGCCTTTCGAAACACCCATCCCCCACCAAAAAAAAAAAAAATCAAACCCTTTAAAATACCATATGTATCACCACAGATCATAAACTTGTCCTTTAAAAATGTAGATTGTGTTCTGAAAAGGTTATCTGAAGAGGAGAGAAATAATTTCTTCTTCTAGAGGGTGGAGGATCAATCCCTCCCATCATCTGTGGATGATTGATGTTAACACATAAAAGGTAATTTGAACTAAATATCCAAGAGATTGATGAATATCCAAGGGGGGTAAAGGAGAAACAGACACTTTCACTTTGCATAAATGATGAGAAACGTGTCAGGGTGGCTGTCGCTTTTTGGCTATTAGATCAGTGCTCTCAGATTTGGATCATCTCTTTTGATCAACGCTTTTGATGGTAAGTATTCCAATAAGGTAGAAGGTCTACCTCTTGACTACAGCCTTAGCCCAATGCAGCATCCACATGGGAAGATCATCAACCTTTTTGGCTGGGTCGCCCATCCGGAGATGTCCTTTGTGCCACGGTTTTGCCATAAGTAACATATGAGAAATTTTACCTTTTTTGTGAAAAAGCTTTTGCTCGTCCGCTCTTTTTTTTTTTACATTAATACAGATGCCTATAAATATTGAAAAAAATGGCACATTGCCCATGTAGCTCATAGCAAACAATGGCCAAATGGAGTTCAGCCTTTTGTACATGCTGTAGGGATTCACACTATCGGGCATTAGGTAGAGTTCACACTAGGTAATGTGGTTTGCTTTCATATAACTCCAAGGGATTAAAAGAAGTATAAGAACAAATAAACAGTTCATTTAGCAGGCACATATGTGTGAGTGCGGGCTCACCAGAACAGATTACAGTCCTTTCTCCAGGAGCAAGCTTTATACACAGAAGAGGTATGGTCCTACCAGTCTCGGTATCCCCAACAGCACGAGCTTCAGCACATTCCAGCGCCAAACAGAAGTGTTAAACTCCAGGCACAGTTCACACTGAACAGGCTGCAGCTCCGACACACAGACTGCACAGCTTTCTTAGCTGACCCGTGCAGTCTCCATTCAGAGAGGTGGTCCTTCGGGGACCATTTGACATTTCAATGTGCGCAGTATATGTCTTCATTTAAATTAATTATCTTTTTTTTATTGTCTTTGCCAGAACTTAAACGCAGGATTTGTGGTACGGAAGGCAGAAACTCTAACATCGAGCCACAGGCTGCACTGTTGTGTATGAGCAGATTGTTTTCCGCTTGTCCCATAAAAAAACCTAGACCTATTTACTTAAAAATTGTAAGTTATGTGAGCATTTGTTTGTATGTATGTGTACTATGTATGTGTCTGTGTAATGGGTGTGTAATATACATCAATGCCAAAAAGAAAAAAAACAGATGGTATCAACTCCTTAAAGAGGATAATAACAAGAAAATTATAGAGGACAAAGAAAATGCTGACATGTTAAATAGGAACTTTTCATCCATGTTCACCAATGAAGTGTCTGTTCCAGGGATCATTCAACAAGTCAAAATCAAAGTTCACCACCTGATATAACTAGTTTAACACAAAAAGAAGTACACCTACATCTGAACAAATTAAACATTGACAAATCCCCTGGCCCAGATGGCATTCATCCATAGATGAGGGAATTGAACTCTGTAATTGACAGACAGCAGTATCTTGTATCCTTAGACTCTCTTGTAACAGGGTCGGTGCCACAAGATTGGAGGACGGCTGATGTGGTACCGATATTTAAGAAAGGTAAGACGGTGGATCCAGGTAACTATCACCCGGTAAGTCTGACATCAGTGGTGTGTAAACAAAAAGAGGGCATCATAAGAGATGACCTGCAGAAATATATTGCAGAGAATAATATAATAAATGACTTTCAGCACGGATTCATGAAAGATAGGTCATGTCTAACCAACATGTTGGGTTTCTATGAGGATGTAAGTGCTAATCTGGATGTTGGTAAAGGCATTTGATACTGTTCCACATAACAGCCTTATACTGAAGCTCCATAAGCAGGGACGGGGGAAAACTATATGCAGATAAGTAACGAAGTGGCTAAATGACAGGAAACAAAATGGAAGTGGGGTTCCGCAGAGATTTGTGCTTGGAGCAGTGGGGATTGCAGGGATCTGTACTGGGAGCAGTGGGAACAACAGGGATCTGTACTGGGAGCAGTGAGGTTCGCAGGGATCTGTACTGGGAGCAGTGGGGTTCGCAGAGATCTGTACTAGGAGCAGTGGGGACTACAGGGATCTGTACTGGGACCGATTCTTTTTAACATCTTCATTATTGACCTTGTGAATGGGATTGAGAGTAAAGTGTCAGTCTTTGCTGATGACACCAAACTATGTAGGATATTAAAATCTGACCTTGACATTACAATATTACAGAACGATCTGGATAAGATGTCTGATGGGCAAACACTTAGAAAATGAGGTTTAATGTAGATAAATGTAGAGTAATGCACCGAGGACAGAGTAATCCTATAGCTGCATACACATTATATGCGAGCATACTCGGGACTACAGAACAGGAGAAGGATGGGGGATTCTAGCTACAAGTAAGCTGAGTAGCAGCACTCAATGTCAAGCAGCAGCCGCAAAAGCCTACAATATTTTAGGGTGTATAAAAAGAGAGATAAAATCCCGTGATCCCAACATATTGTTACCCCTAAATCACTGGTGAGGCCACATCTAGAATACGGGATCTAGTTTTGGGCTCCACATTTTTAAATCGGACATTGAGAAATTAGAGTTAGTTCAAAGGTGACTTATTAGAAGGGATGGAAGTCCTCTCATATGATGAGAGGCTGGAAAAGTTGGGCTTGTTTAGCTTAGAAAAAAACGACTCAAGGGGGATCTCATTTATATGTATAAACATATGTGTGGTCAGTACAGAGGACGGACACATGACTTATTCCTTCCAAGGGCGATACTAAGGACCAGGAGGCACTCATTACAGGTGGTAGAAAGGCAATTACATCAACTAAATAGGAAAGGGTTCTTTACAGATAGAGCAGTCAGACTGCGGAATGCCGACCACAAGAAGTAGTGAGCCGCCTGCCAGGGCCGTGGGGTACTCGGCACCGAGCCCGTCGACTTCTATGGGGGATGTCACGGCGGCCACGGCTCGGTCCGTGGCCCTGGACGCTCACCAAAAAGGGGATATTTACAGGGGATTAGTGTTCATATAGTGATTCGTGACGCCACCTGTAGTGTCTGGCCAGGGTGACCAGCGCTGCTGTGCAGGTCCTCTGGAAGGGATGGTGTTGTGCAGCTAGATGGTAAACCTCCTACAGGTGAGGCTGTGTCCTTCCAGGGCAGGTAGATATGGTAGTGAAGAAATGATGCTAGTAGATGTAGCAGAGAGGAATGTGCAACGCTGGAATAAGTAGGGAGACAGTCCAGATGCAGTTTCAGGGTTTTACTCACTGTTCTGTTATGCGCAATACAGATGCTGCCTGGCACTGTGTCCTCCGGGTGAGTGGTCCAGCAACCCTCAGGTAGATTGGTCGTACTTTCCAGGACTCCCGTTATATGTTCCTTTCTGGCCTTTTCTCTCTCTGTGCTTTTATACTCCTTACTTCCTAGCACCTCACCATGCAAACTCTCAGTTCCAGAAGCTGTGAGCCCTTTCGGTCAGCAGATCAATCCTATGTCTGTGTGTACTCGACCCCGTTGTGCTGCCTTTCTGAAGAGATACTGGTGGTGGTGGCAATGACCCATAAAGTGATCACCGCCGTCGGCTTACTAGCAGGGCGTGAAGCTTTCCCACTAGTCTAGGGGCCGTTCCCTGATGGCCTTGGTCCTTCCTTCTTCAGGATGGGGGCCACGGATGGAATAACCAACGTCCGTGCCTTTTCGGACCCTTCTGATAACTTCAGCAGATTCTTCCTGAGGTGTACTCAGTCGAAGACTCAGTCAGTGACTGGCTGCTCTCTATTCTACCACGCAGCCTAAGTGCTGCTGCTAACTCCACCCACCCATAACTACACCCTTTGCTAACCAGTCTGAGTCAAACCATCCTCCCAAAGGGTCCGTCCGTATGCTCAGCTGGCATGGTGTGTTGGATGCAGGTGTGGAGTCCTAGGGGTGCTTCCTCCTTACCTGAGAGTCAGGTGTCACACCTCTGGGTGAGATGCAACACCTCTGTGGCGATTGAACCCTCAGGGGCGCCACAGTAGTAATGGTCAACACTATAACAGCTTTTATACAAGGACCGGATGATTTCCTCAGTACAAATAATATTGCGGGTTATAGTTAATTTAGTGACAAAATGTGTAATTGGTGGAGAAAGGCTGAACTTGATGGACTGGGGGCTTTTTCAACCTATGTAACTATGTAATATGTGTGTGTAATGAAGATGCATGTGATGTATGAGTATATTACGTGTGTATACATGGGTATAGCGTAGGGGAGGTCCAGACACTCGTTCTGCATAGGGACCCTTCATGGTCAATGTCCGTCCCTGCAACAGAGTGACCAAATAGCTGCTTTGCATATTTCAATACCTCATACAACCTCTAAATAATACCGCTATATACATACTGGGATTTGTCACAAGGCTCGGGCGCCAGGTTTTCACTCTTGCCCATTTCAGCGGAGTCGGCTGTGATGCGTTGGGCATTTGTCTCAAAGTAGAGTATAAATCCAGAATTACTAATAATCCTGAACCTCAGTGGTGCTAAACATGACAGATTGTAATATATAGGGACACGCTAACATTTCACAAACGATAATCCTTCCATTTTTTAACTATGCTGGTACCACAGAATAAAATGCATCTTGGATTTCCGATATCACCCCAAATGGGTCCCCGCCTGACACTGAGCCCAACACACAAGCCTCTGAGCTGCGGCACACTGTGCCGCCTGCAATCATGACGAGTGGCAGTTATCCCCTGACAATGGCGGTACTGTATATATATTCATTCTCCCCGCTGACCCTGCCTCTATTAATATTATACTCTTATCTCCACTCCACTTCTTCATCTATTTTCACCACATGTAATAATCTAACAGAACAGCATTATTTTCTCCTGACATATGAAAAATGGCCCTGTAAGGCGATTATTAAAGAGCGTTTAATAGCGGATGTACGCGGCACACAGATTTTATGCTGTTCAGCGTAATATATTGACGGTCGTAGGAATAAAAAAGACTAACAGCGGACAGAAATTATTTTTCAGCTTTGAACCCAATTTCTCCCGGCTGAATCTTTTTTCAACAAACTCCCCTTTCACGTGCACGCTCATTTAGCTGAGCATGCATGTGCCTTCAATGGGGAGAAGTCCTGCCACCACAGCTCCCAGCCCCGTCCTCTGCTCGCCCCAGATTTGTTTTCGGATTGCCTTTTCCCCCTTGGTTTTCGGATCGGTCGTATGTCTCATCTGAAGGGAGAGAAGGACTAGACAGGGACCTTCGGTAGCAGGCAGGTTTGGGGGTGGGCCAAGAACAGGTTAGTATAATTTTTTATTATTTTTAGCCCTTTCCTGGATCCCTGTTTATTATGCTTTGGAGTTTGCTTTGATTCGGATTGATTCAAGAAAATATGCTTAAAATAAATTTCAGGAAATTTGCTCAAGACAGTTTAAAGAGGACCTGCCACTTGCCCAAAACAATTTAGTTAAATACCTTGAACGCTCTTTTCCGTTTTGCACTGCGTTGCTCCTTTGCAGAGATATTCACATTTATTTCTTCTGGAGCGCAGTATGTGAAATCTTTGCTTGAACACTTCTTCAGAGTCTTCTCTGGGGGCGTATGCTTTCACCCCTCCCTAGCTGCCAATCACAGCTTAGCAGTGTCTGAGACTGATTGATCAGTAATTAAGCTGTGATTGGCCGCATCTAGGAAGGGGCGGGGTGAAAGCGCACGCCCCCCAGAGAAGACTCTGAAGATACGCTCAGTTGCACTACAAGCAGAGATTTCACATACTACGTTCCAGAAGAAACAAATGTGAATAGCTTTGCAATGGAGCGACATTGCAAAACGGAAAAGAGTGGAATCAGGGGAGATCAGGGATTATTTTAAAGTATTTACTGTAACTCAATTGTTTTGAGCAAATGAGAGGTCCCCTTTTAAGTGTAAGACGATTTTAATAAATCTGCCCCAATGCTGTGTTACGCCTAGCATCAGGTCAGAGGGAGTGAAGCATAATACAAGCATTCTCTCATTGGTGAAAGGTCTCTGTGTCACGCTCCACCCCCACGGAACATCAAATTGGCAGAGCACATGGAATACCAGTACCAGCGTCCTTGCATGGTCCATCTCACTCCTCCCGGCAGGGAAACCTACATACTCGCCGCCACGGCCGCTCGACGGCACCTCCTTCTCCTGCCCTAGCTTCCTGCTCCCTGGGTATATGCACGTAGACTGTGGCACGCGCTCCCTGCTTCTTGAAAGGGCAGCGTGTGCACGCCTGGAAATGACCCCAGCCAATAGCTGGGAGGAATTAAGTATTTAAGACACCCTCCCCTGTAGGGAGGTGCCTGAGCAATGTTAGTTCCTAGTTTGTGTTTGTACCCACTAGTCTGTGGTCAGATCCCTGTGAATAAGCCCGTGCTGTCTGAACCAGAAGCAATTCTAGAACCCATTCTGTCTGAACCTGATTCTGAGTCCTGAACCCGTCCTGTCTGTACCTGTTTTATCTACCAGTGATCTAGAATTTGTCTCATCCAAACCCCAAGTCCATCTCGGCTGAACATCCTGATCCGTCCATGTCCGATCCTGTTCCGTCTGAACCGGTACGATATCTGCTTTAACAGTTATCTCAAGCCTGTTCTACCAGTGACTCCGAGTCAATGACTGCTATCCTGACCATTGGGGCTAGCTGCCGCAGTACCGGGGGGGAGTGGTACCAGGCGGTTACCTGAAGTTCCAGCCTAACTCCACCATCAGGGGCTCCAGTGAAAACAAGGTAGCCTCTTAGCCACGCTATCCCAGGGTAAGCCCGGCCCGTGTGCAGTGGGTCCACAATCCACCAGCGTAATGGCACACCGGAGGGAATGTATTATTTTGATTTGCACCAGTAGTGACACAGATTCTGGCACACACCAGATTTTTACTATAATTTCCATTTTTTTTTCTTCCTGCTACTTATAGAACAATAGGAAGAAAAGTTGTTGAGGTTTTGAAAAGTTAGTCGGATGAAAAGGAGGGGAGCCAACAATGGGCAGACAAAGGGATCACAAGTATGGCCTCTGGGGCCCTCTGAGCTGTTCCTGACATTGCTGCACCTATAAGATAGGGGTAACTGGTTAGACTCCTATCAATCAGACACTGATGGTATGTCAGAAACTATACATCCAAAGGCAGGGAACTCGTCTGCTATGGGGCCACTATGATAACTGAACTTATTCCCACGACGCTACCCGCAGCTAGTAGCCTAAATAACAATACCATATAGTGCCGTCACCAGCATACGTTATAAAAACAATATCCTGTACAAAACCACCATATAGTGCTGACTTAACACCCATATATAGTGACCAACTAACTGCAAAAATTATTCTAATAATGGTGCGATACAAAGTCTAAATAATAGTACTGCCCCCCGCCACTAGGGGGAGCTCAGGGCATACAGATAGTTTCCATAAAGTTCAATGCAAGCTCTATAAATCCATATACAGTGAGCTCCCCCTAGTGGTGACCTCAAGTAACCAGAATTTTGTCCTTTAACAAGTGAGAAAAATCTGAAAAATGAGATTTCTATTGCCACCGGCGCGTTTAAAGTAAAAACTAAGATCCATGTATTTTTTTTTATTATACATTTTCTTACTTTCTGTACGCAGCTCCTATGCAGAGCTATGCAGTCTGATTCTGCAGTGATTCTACCTCCTCCTCTTCCACTATCTGCAGATTAGCAAAGAGGAAGGAATAACACATAATCACAGGGCGAACACATGATTTATTTGTAGTCTGTAACTAGGACAAGTCAATAGCTCTGCATAGTAGCTGCATACCTAAAACGGCATGCCATTTTTAATGAAAAAAAAAATATTAAAAGGGTTTTTTATTTTAAATGGACTTTAGCAATAAAAAAAATGGTTGCACAGAAGGTCACATACTTTACAGGCTGTTCTTCAAAGGACTTTCCTGTTGCTAAACTGCTCCCAGGTTTCCTTTTAGTCTGACAGCTGAGGTTTTGCTACAATTGTTTCCAAACTATCCAGTGCTCAAATAACATTGTTATTTAGAGGTATACATCATAAAACACCCAGATACTACTGCCCAAATAATAGACCTGCCCTCCAATGTGTGTGCAGATAAAATAATACCGCCATATTACGGCTACATTCCTGCTTAGATGAACGTCTTTGATATTTTTATGGAAACTGTTCTGCTTCTCTAACTAAATCCTCGGCTCACGGCGCTCAGTCTTATTTCAGCTTTTCATTGCTATTTGAATAGATTTGCATGAAAGCATAAAAACATCTCTGATGGATTACAGAATACACGTCTCCTCCTGTCAGCGGCAGATCAGAGCGACCGGAGAGACAGGCGAGCGAAACAAGGGAGCAAAAGTAACCCGCGAAACTGGGCCTGACATCCAGGCAAAATCAGAATCAGAGGCAGATCTGGGGCCCCAACAATAATACTCATTGCCCCAACATAATCCAATGCAAATGGCCAATTCTGCACATTAATGTAATCCTGATCAAATATTAATAACTCATCTATGTCATAGTGAGCGCAGCTCTGGAGTATTATACAGGATGTAACTCAGG
>VIAB01000943.1:12279-22902 GCA_009801035.1 Oophaga pumilio
CTGTCCTCCATTGACTGCTGACTTTTCTTCCCCATTGACTTGCATTGGGATCAGTTCAAGTTTCAGTCGGAACTCCGACTTTTTCCGATAGTTGGCCGATTTCATTCGACTCAACTTTTGGAAAAGTCGGGTGGTCCGAAACTCGACTCGACCCTCCTGAAGGCAAAGTCGCTCATCTCTATTCATCACATCAGTGTCTAATGATATCACTAATGTCATAATTTCTACTCTTTTTGGCAGCCAGAATAACAAAAGTTTCTACACTATTCTTCCAATCAAAAAAAAATCTGTCAAATACACTCAGTAAGTAAATCCATTACAAATACATCCATCAGCTGTGAAGGATGGGTGGATGTAATGTTAGCATACAATCCTCCTGAAACATATGTAGCTGTAACAGGACACCTGGCTCAACATGAGGGCCCAGTGTTCTCTGCTTCAGAGAAGAAATTCACATCACCACCAGCTAGCTAGTATCAAACTCCTACAGTAAGAAGAACCCCTGCGGATACCATGCAGTCTTACTGCTTTGTTGAGTCAGCTATGATTTCACATGTAGAACATGAACTTATTGCACATCCTAACCACACAACTGATATATTTTTGAGATCTCTGGAACGGACCGAATGTTTTCCAGGGTCTTGATCGCGTTCTAGCACCTTAGAATGGGTAGACAAGTAGAATGGATAGTAGGAGCCAGGTAGAAAACCTGTGTTTGATCTCAACGCATAGCAGGGGCCGGGCTTGATTCGATGGCACCAAAACTGCCTCCCTAAGTCCGTTCATTAAGGAGTTATGACCCATCTTATATTTTGGAGTTTTTAGCTGCTAGAGGCAAGGGGAAGAGAATTTAGATTCAGTCCAGTGGGCAGGAGGGGAGTGAAACAAAAGTGACGAAGGCTAGTTTAAGGCCATGTGGTCTCTCTCTATGTTATGCTTGTTGTTCACCTGAAAAGTTGGAACCACACAGAGTAACGTGCTGTAAAGGAATTAGGACCCAGCTGACAGCCCATACCCCTGCGGCCCAGTTCACACAAGGTCGATCATCATACCGGGTTTTCAACATGATCCATCTGCTCATATCTTTTGTAATTTACCTCTATTTTCATATCTGACCATTGTACTGTATATGTATAATCATTGTGTAAATAGTGTATCTAGTGCACCCTTAAGGCAATTAAATATATAATTTAACCTTGGGCTGAACTTTTATTTCGATCCACGAATCCACACGTTCATATTCTCGATTTAACTTTCCATGCTACCGGGGCTGTTTTCTGTCCCAATGTAATCCCATTAACGGACCAAGCTTATATCTAAGGAGGAACTGTTGGCAGTCCTACCAGGCTGGCAGCACTCTGTTTCACTTGTGCTAGTGAAAGGGGCCTCTCAGACTGTCAGGGTTGTGAGAGAGTGTGGTGCCATGTCAGTGACTGCGTAAGCCACATCTTCTCATTCCCCGTGCCTCCCTGGTCCCATGTGGACAGCGAATGTCTGTGTAAAACTGTTTCAAGCTGACCACAGAGGATGTGGTGCAAGTTGGAAGACTGTACTACGTGATCCTTCTGACGTAATAGGTGGGGTGGCGAGGTGCGGGTTCATCACATTGGCATATCAGCTATAGGAGTCTTTCCAGATATAGGACTGGAGCATCATTATTGTCTTCATGGAGCATCATTGATATCTTCAGAGTTTCATGTTTGCCAGTAAATATATTACAAAATAAAACAAGCAAAAAAAGAATGTCTCCCCGGGTGAGTTGGATCCTCAACGTATCTGGTCTGGATGTGCACTTCTTAAGCAACACGGGTAGGTAGTGCTGGTACAGCAGGATGATGGAGACAAGGTGAAGTAGTGTTGAAAATGTAACAAGCTAAGGAGAAGATGCTGCACTGGGGTAACAGCTGAAACAGTGATGACTGATGTAGCTGAGCTGAAATGGCAATGACAGGGTTGGAACAGAAGTGGCTGACATAGCAGTGATAGAATATCAAAATATCGATGATCAGTATAGCAAAGGTAGACAGCAGACTAGAATCAATGCATAAGACCTGATTATGCCCTGCTACTATAATGTAGTGGCATGAATCAGGGTTGGACATGCCATTGGTGCAGCCTGTCACAGTCGCACAGGGGCCAAAGAGTAAGGGGAGCCAGTTCCAGATTCAAGGCAGTACATTGTGGAGTAAATTATGTGAGCTAATAGACTAAAAAATGCCCACATATTATTTTTGCACTGATGCCCTCTCCTGTCTCTGTCAACAACATAAATCCTCTTGTGGTGACCAGCTACCTTTGCATGGATTCATGGATTAATGACCTAGGAAGATCATGTCATCTGTGTGTTTTGGGGTACGATAGTGACTTGGTGCACAGGAAAAATGGCAGGACTATCAATGGAGATGCAATTCACCTTCAATAGAACCGAGAAAGGAAAATAACACGTTAATATTCCACTGGTGCAATGTGTCCATAATGTGCCCATAATGTGTGGCTGTGTATTTGATTGCACCTTATATTCATGATAGGCAGTGTTCCTGAGTGTTGTACAACTCACAGCTAAAACATTGTACATTGTCATTGTACATTGAAAAATAGGCTATCTTTTATTTACAGAAAACATCTTTAATGCACAATCTTTAAAGCCTTAACACCTTTAGTTACCCCACATGTTGTATGCAAATTGTCATGATCCCAACAGGGGGTCGGTCAGCGGACGGCACGACATACACACACAACGGGATGGAAATGGGGAGAGGAAGGCCCTACCGATAGGGAATGATGGATGGGACACTTCCTGTGCTCCAACCTGAGCCTGTCCCTGCACTCCCCTAATGCCATAAGCGGGTCCCTCGCTGTTACCCCGCACTGCCCTGGCTAGTGGACTGGCTGGCAAGGGCGCTAGCCTCACCACTGCAGATGGTACAACCAGGGGGTGGTGACAAGCACGGGACAGACAAGGTAAAAACACCACACTTTGCTTCCAGACTCCGCTGCCAAACTCAACATCACAGAGGACACAGAAACAGGATTCCAAACTACAGAAGTAGCTGACATCAGATAGCTGCAACTGCACAGCTGGTCTCCATAAACTAACTCTATCACAAATAGTCAGCTGATGGATCAGGTGAAGATTTAAAGGATGATGGGAGGGGTCAACACACACATCAACTGACCTAGCAACTCTGCAGTTTCAGCAAGCTGCCAGCAAGGGAAACTGACATTAACCCCTGCTGGTCTGGAAGGAAAAAAGCTACATTTAAATCAAAGTGGAATCAGAGCTGCCACAAATCCAAAAATGGATTGTGACACAAATGTACCGCATGTAAAATAAATATTGAACACGTCACCAAGTTTCTGAGCAAATATACTTCTAAAGGTGTGATTGACATAAAATTCTCACCAAATGTCGTTAACAACTCATCCAATCCACACAGGCAAATAAATCAAACCATAGATGTCCATGAGAAATGACACCGGAAAAAAGCATTGACCACATGAAGAAATAGGTGCAAAAAGACATGGAAAGGCCTGAAACCAGCTCAAATCTATCAGTAATTAAAAATCAGTCATGCCGCTTACTAAAAAATAATATCAGCTGGCTCACATGAAGGCTCATTAAAAGGTGTCTCATTACCAAGGTGCCACACAAGAAATATCTTATAATGGGTGAAACCAATGAGCTGTCTCAAGACCTTCGCAACATTATTGTTGCAAAACATACTGATGACATTGATTACAGAAGAATTCCTGAAGGTTTCAGTGAGCACTGTTAGGGCCATAATTTAGAAGCGTAAAGAACATCATTTCACCATAAACTGGCCATGACCAGGTGCTCCCCGTAAGATTTCAGATAGAGGAGTAAAACAATTATTAGAAGAGTTGTCAAAGAGCCAAGGGCCACCTGTGGAGAGCTACAAAATGACCTGGAATCAGCAGGTACAATTGTTTCAAAGAAAACTAAAAGTAATGCACTCAACCTCAATGGCCTGGATGCATGCTCACCAAACAAGACTATTTCTGAACAAAAAACAAGTTAAAGTACATTTAAAGTTTGCTCAACAGCATTTAGACAAGCCTGTGAAATACTGGGAGAATAAAGTTTGATCAGATGAGACCAAAATTTAACTCTTTGGATGCCATAATAAACACAATGTTTGGAGGCCAAAAGGTACTGCATATCACTCCGAAAACACCATACCAACAGTGAAGTTTGGAGGTGGTATGGGGCTGTTTTTCATCATATGGCACTGGCAAATTTCATATAATTGAAGGAAGTATGAAATAACAAATGTGCCGAGACATTCTTGATAAAAATCTGCTGCCATCTACCAAGATGACGAAGATGAAACGAGAGTGGACATTTCAGCAATACAATGATCCCAAAAATACAGCCAAGGAAACTATCAATTGGTTTCTTAGAAAGAAAATAAAACTGCTAGAATGGCCCAGCCAATTACCTGACCTGAATACAGACAATTTATGGAAGCAACTAAAGCTCAGAGTTCATAGAAGAAGCCAACAGAATCTGCAGGATTTGTAGAGTGGAAAGACGGAGAAAAATTGAGTCACCAATTGCTGCATAAATAGACACAATTTTATTAATTACAAAAGGACATATATTGGGACAAACTTCATACTTTTTTCCATTAATACTTATGGGAATATTCGGCACACTGGTGTCTTTATCTGAAGCATGTATCTTTGGAGTTTCTTTGTAGGATTTGTAGAGTGTTTGTGTGAGCAGGTAACGGGAAGCAGTAATGGACAGGAGGCAGAGCAAGGGTTAATGTACTTACTTGTAACAGATAGATACTCCACACAGGGAGATGGATGGTAAACAGGAGTAATGCGGGTAATAGTAGATCAAGGGTATGCAGTTTTGGGGTAAAATGCAGGTAAAAGGAAGGCAAAACCAGGTTTTAAGGGGTAACTTATCTAGTCCAGACGACTACCGGACTGGAATGTCCACGAGGAAAACAATGGCGTCAACAACGGTCAGCATGCAGTGAGTCTGGTATGGTCCTGTAGAAGCCGAAGAGTGGAGTCCTGATGACAGCAGTTAGTCTCTGAAGCCGGTTGCGGAGTCCTTGATCTGGGGTACAATGTATAGAGCGGGTCAAAGTACAAGAACTTGCTGGAGCTTAATGTGGCCCGACAGATATGCACCGGGGGGGTTAGGATATAGTTCTCTGTAGCATCCCCGGTCTTTATTAGGCGGTATGCAATCGGTACTCACGGGTCCGGAGCATTTGGCACCTTGCCTTGCGGGAGCCACCGGACACTTAGGAAGTCTCTGGTTATAGTCTATGGGAGTGGCCGCGTGTTCGCTGTGGCATGGGCCTGCACTGCGGCGGTGCTCAATGGACGGAGCACTGCTTTTTCCCTGCCACGCGCTGTCTCTCCCCACCAATTCTGACTGCTTCCACGCGCACTCAGGCTTTTTTAACCTAGCCACAAACCCTACTGACAATGGCAAAGGTTGGTCTGGTTCTCTAAGCTTTCCCCCGGACAACAGAGGAGACGGGCCCGACAGTTCCGAATCCGGCTTAAAAGAAATACCCCCGGTCCGGTCCTTCTTCTTACATTTGTGTGGAAAAATGGGCCAAAATTTAATCTGAGCAATGCATACAACTAGGTTCTTCACACAGGAGGTATCTTGAAGCTGTCATCACCAAGAAAGGTTTTTGAATGAAGTATTAATTAAATTGTAGTAAGTGTGTTCAATACTTTTTCCTGCATCATTTCTCAATGACACACACAACTTAATTTATGGACATCCATGGTTTGATTTCTTTACATGCGTGGATTAAATTGGTTGTTAGCAACATCTGGTAAGAATTTTGTGTCAATAGCACCTTTAGAAATATATTTTCTTAGAAAATTGGTGACTTTTTCAATGCTTATTTTACTTGCTGTATATAGGCAGCAGCAATGAACCTTGACATGCTAACAGGTCATTGCTGAAATGGCCCCAAATCCTTTACACACGGTACAGAGTTGATCTTTTCATAAAACGGTACGTTATATCTATCTGTTTTACAGGAAAATCACCTACAATGGATGGCGACCAGGGGAAACTTCTGTATTAAGGCACAGTCAATCAACTGTATAAGGCCGGTTTCACACGTCAGTGTGTCCGGTACGTCTGGTGACAGTTTTCTCACATACCGGAGACACTGACATACATAGACCCATTCAAATGAATGGGTCTATGCACATGTCAGCGTATTTTCATGGACCATGTGTCCCGTGTACAAAACACACAGACATGTCCGTTTTCACCCAGACACACAGGCCGCAAAATGTGCCCACACGTGCACACGGAGAACAGTGCACAATGTCCTGCGTGTGCACGGACGGCTGCCGGGGAAGAAGCGGCTATTGTAAGCCCTGTTCCCCAGCGGCTGGTGCTGAAGTCGGCTGTCATTCCCCCCTGCTCTGCCTGCGAGCAGAGGAGAATGATGAGCGTTATATTAAAGTCCGAACGACAGCAGGTGGGGGATTTTGGGACTGTTATCCCCATCATCCGACACCTGCTGTTGTTCGGACTTTAATATAACGCTCATCATTCTCCTCTGCTTGCCCGCCGAGCAGGGGAGAATGACAGCCGGCTTCAGCACCAGCCCCCGGGGAACAGTGCTTACAGTAGCCGCTTATTCCCCAGTGGCCACCCGTGTGGTACTGATGTGGTACACGGGTGGCTCATGGTTGCCACATGTGTTCCGCACGTAGTACTTACACGGGCACACGGACACAAGGACACTGATATCTCCAGTAACAGTTTTTCTGGTACCAGAAATATACTGGCCCGCGGGTCTCCCAACTTGAGTGTGACAGTTTCATAGAAATACAGTATAGTCGGTGCATTGCTGTCTGATCTCGGTCCGATTTATACGGTCATCTCACTGCACATTTAGAATGAGAGTTGTGCTGATATTACACCTGGATGGGAACTCAACTTTGATTTTGCTACTGGGCTCCTGCTCCTCCTGCACATATTTTATCTAATTGCAAATTATTTTGCTTGTATAATTGAAATATACTGTGTCTGGATTTACATGTTCCATCTGGTAACCGTGAAATTATAGTTATTTCAGATTACTGATTTTTACATGCCAACACAATATCCAGACACAGACGGTTATAACTTGTATAAAACATTTGGATTATTCACATTCCCCACACTGGAATAGACTGACTGCTTTTATTGTGGTGAATCCATGAAAAAAAGAAAAAGATTTTCATATGATCAAGTGACACGGCTCAATTCTTGATGATATATATTAATAACTTACTATTTGTCTTTATTAGATAAAAACGTTCCAAGGGAAATGTAACATGGATAGCTACAGAGATAAATCTTTCACACTTTAGATGATCCATGGTCCCCGGTGACTATTTGAGGAGATTCTCAGATTATTTAAATTCATTTAGAACTCCTATTAAATAACTGGATAAGTAGAGTTTAATTTCCCATAAGGAAGAGATTATTGAATCTGTCACCATAATTTATCATCACTGGCTCCCCACATGTAGATCAATGACATACTTCAGGGTAATGGCTGGTCACAGCTACTGAATTTTCACCATTTGCTAAGGATGTGTTGAATGTGACATTCAATGTGAAGAAAAATGTAGGTCAGATTCAAATGGTGTGTGGTGCAAAGCAAACATTTGTTCAGCTTCTTTCCATGTCAGCGAGGGTAACCTTTCTTGGATTTAGTGAGACGGGGCTGTGCTCCATCAATTAATCATCTCAACACCTCCTCAGCGCGTTTCATCAAGGCTTTACTACCTACTCTGTACATTTGTGGACCCGGGATAACACCGTCACTTACTACTGTATTTCAAAGAATATTTCCTTAGCACCTTTATGTACAGTTGAAATAAATGGATGTGACCAGATAGGGCTAAGAATATATTTCATTTGATTTTATAGATGTACAGGCTGTAACTGAGATTATTTTCCAATATTACTTTTTACTATGTTTCACTATCTGACCCTTTTAGAGCTCTGTGGACATTTTTTTCTGCATTATTTTAAGATATACCTCCACATTTTATAGGTCAGGAGTTTCAATATTACAGTACAGTATACGATACTGTAGATTATTTTTGGATAGATTTCTTCATTTTACTTCTAACGCTACATTCCCACCATTAGCTTTTGTTGAGCTTTTGCTCTTGCAGATTTTCTTCACCTGTTATCTAAATTAGGTTACTTGCGTTTTCTTCATTGCGTTTTTGAAAGGCATTTTTTACACGCATTTTAACGCGTTTTTGTCTCTTGTTGGTATGTCATGTTTTAAATAAAAGTTGTTTTGCTTTTGATACTTCCTGCTTTTTGGCTTTGAGAAAACTTTATTGATATTATCATATGCAAATTACATGTTTTTGATGCGTTTCCACAGCGGAAACACATTAAAAACAAGTGCGTTTTTTTACCTGTGGATTTTCCGCATCTAATGCAAGTCTGAGGTGCAAATATACATATAAAACTCAGAGAAATTGGCATGTTTTACGGATTTGAAACACGCACTGCAGGTCAGATTACGCTGAGTAAAAAAGAAGCACAGTAGCATGAGATTTCTATAAATTCCATCCACTTTGTTGGAACTGTAAGGCCATATGCACACGTTGAGTATTTGGTGAGTTTTTTTACCTCAGTATTTGTAATTCAAAACCAGGAATTGGTGAAAAATACAGAAGTGGTGACGTGTTTCTATTATACTTTTCATCTGAGGGTATATACACACATTGCGGATTTGTTGCGGATCCACAGCGGATTTTCCGCGCGGAATTGCAGCAGATCCGCAAGTGTTTGACCAATCAATGTTATTAAATGGGAAAAAAATTGCTGTGCACATGCTGCGGAAAATTCCACACTGATTCCGCAGCGGTTTCTTTTCTGCAGCATGTCAATTCTTTTTGCGGATCAGCTGCGTTTCTACACCCATTGAACTAATGAAATCCGCAGGGCAAAAAACGCATGCCAATCCGCAAAAACTCCTCACAAAATCCGCGTAAAAAACACGCGAATTTTGACATGCGCTTTCTGCCAAGAGATTCGCTCAGGCTGACAAATACTGAGGTAAAATACTGCCCAAATACTCAAAGTGTGAACGTGTTCTTAGAGGTAAATAGCTTTTTCACCTGCAAGACTGCAATCAAAAGTTTCCTTGCAATATAAAGTGATTGTGCATTTCAAAGACTGCAGCGGTACAGGGCTGTTGCGGTTTTCAGCAGCAGCTACATGTCAGCACTGCCTTATATTCCTTTATTTAATCATCTGTCAGGTTTATGTGACAGGTGCATTTGCTAACTACAACTCCAAGCATGGTGTATATAAAGCACCATTAATTGCAGAGTCTTGCACATATAGTGATGCATGTGGCGGTGTTCCTGATGTGAGGTTGACGAGAAGGCATATTTTTTGCTACAGCAATATCCAGATATGGATTAATCTTGTATGAGATTAGAGGACATATTTCTTGTGCTAGGATAATTTCTCTTCAAATGTGAGGAGTAATTTGCTAGTGACAGTTAATCTTTGTACAAAGCGTTTTCTATGGGCCAGCAGTTTGTTTAGCTGTAGGGTCTTTCATCCCTTCTTCAAGCTGAATATTTATGATAAATTGTTTCTTTATGGTTGAAAAACCATGCTCAGTCATTAGCCCTGATGATTGAGGAGCAAGATCCTCCACTAGACACATAACTGTTGACAGAACTACCCAGAGGTGTGATAAATGTGTGCGGTAAGGACACTGCTTAGGGCTATGTTGTGGAACAATAATTACAGCAATGGGAGGCAGCAGGCTTGTAAAACGCCTCATCATTTATTGAGTATATTGTCTAATTGAAACAATTAGGAACTGAGGCAAGTCACGGAGTTGTCTGCAATAGAGACTACCCGTCAATTGAGCTGAAAATTATGAAGTAAAAAATATGTTTTATATAGTGTGTGCATTTTTGCATCTTTAGCTGCTTTTTCTGGCAATGCATATATTTTGTGCATTATATGAAATAAATTATGGCTAACATTTAATTAGTGAGTCATCAATCTTTAGTCATTATATAACTAATGACCCATGATCAATCATCATTTTTCATGAAGTACTTGAAAACCAGAACAACTAAATTAAAGATTTAATAAAATTAATTATTTTTCCATTATTTTTTTTGGGGGGGGCAGAATTTTTCATGTTTTTTTCATATATAGAATCTTTTGGAAAAAAAACATCTAGAGCATTCTGGTTCTATAAGAAAAATCCGAAAGGCCCAAACAAAATGTACCTAGAGGGTGACAAAAAAATACATAAGGCTATGATCACAAGTTGCATTTTTGTAGGGTTTTTTTTTCAGTTTTTTTATGCAAATTTTCATCTGCATTTCACAGTACCAGCAAAGTATATGATATTTCAAAAATCTCATTGACACATCTTGTTTTTTTCCTGTTCTGTCAAAGAACTTGATTTTTGCAAACTGTAGCATGTCATTTTTTTCAGCGTTTTTCACCTATTGAAAGCAATTGGTAGTGCAAAAATGCTGCAAAAAAACGCAAGTATCAGGTTTTGCTGCGATTTTGGTGCCAAAACCTCATGAAGTTGAATCAGATTTTTT
>VIAB01000943.1:73559-86546 GCA_009801035.1 Oophaga pumilio
TAAAACTTAAGCCTGGAACTAGGAGAAGACTGTACAGCTGAGTTCCCTCTTATCAGCTGTGTCTGACCAATTTGTTATGCCTGAGCTGGACATTTCTGATAAAAAAAGCTGTGCACTGAATATTTGTAGCTGGACAAGAAGATATTGCAAATATAGTTTTTTTTATCAAATTCCTGGAAGTCCGGCACTATTTTTCAACAGCTATCCCATTAAAAAAAATTGGTATCAAAAGCATTGGTATTGCTCCTTTGCGGTTTTGCACTATGCACCAAGGAAAAAAAACACTGTACAGTCAGACATATAAGAATGCACCCTAAAATCAATTTAGCTTGACAATATGTGTATCTTTTCGTGTATGTGTCTGCGTTTGTGTGTATGTGTGTATATGTATGTATGTGTATGTGTGTGTATGTGTATATGTATGTATGTGTGTGTATGTATGTATGTGTATGTGTGTATATGTATGTATGTGTGTGTATGTGTGTGTGTATATGTATGTATGTGTATGTGTGTGTATGTGTATATGTATGTGTGTATGTGTATATGTATGTATGTGTGTGTATGTGTGTAAGTATGTATGTGTATGTGTGTGTATGTGTGTGTATGTATGTATGTGTGTGTGTGTGTATGTGTGTATATGTATGTATGTGTATTTGTGTGTGTATGTGTGTGTATGTGTGTATATGTATGTATGTGTATGTGTGTGTATGTGTGTATATGTATGTATGTGTATGTGTGTATGTGTATATGTATGTGTGTGTGTATGTGTGTATGTATGTATGTGTGTGTATGTGTGTATGTATGTATGTGTATGTGTGTGTATGTGTGTATATGTATGTATGTGTATGTGTGTATGTGTATATGTATGTATGTGTGTATGTGTGTATGTATGTATGTATGTGTATGTGTGTATGTATGTATGTGTATGTGTGTGTATATGTATGTATGTGTGTATGTGTGTGTATATGTATGTGTGTCTCTATGTATATGTATGTGAGTATATGTATGCTTGTGTTTGTGTGCATATGTATGTATGTGTGTATATGGATGCATGTGTGTCTCTATGGATATGTGTATATGTTTGTGTTTGTATGTATATATATATGTATGTGTGTGCATTTGTATGTATGTGTCTCTATATATGTGTATGTGTGTGTATATGTATGTGGGCTTCTATGTATATGTTTATGTGTGTATATATGTATGTATGTGTGTCTCTAGGTATATGTGCATATGTATGTGTGTGCATATGTATGTGTCTCTCTCTATATATATATGTATGTTTGTATGTGTGCATATGTATGTGTGTATGTGTGTGTATATTTATATGTATGTGTGTGTACATGTGTGTATGTAAAACCTCATGTACTTAGTTGTTTTTGAGTTGTTAAAGCAAAGGGGTGATTCCTGCCATCAGAAGAGTATATTTATTGGGCAGCCAGAATGTATGTGATGCATCATACAGAAAACAATCCAATTCCAAATTGCTCACTGAAATATTATATTTCTGCATGAGGCCTAAATAACCGGCATAATGAGATAATACTTACAGTATGTTGCATAAATAGCTGCCATATTTGCCGATATTTTCTTACATAAGTTGATTGATCCATGAACTCTGTGTTGTCCTATTAGGAAGGAATCATACATATTTTTGACACATTATGACTTTTGGTCCAAACAGGACAAGAAGTATCCCACTGGTCAGAAAACCTATATCTCAGGTTTACAACTGTGATGTGTGAATAGGTTTCAATGGATGTCCCTTTATGGGCAATGCTAGTGTTTCCTTTCTCTTTTTTTGCTACCATGGGAACAAATTTACTCTAAAAACCGTTCTCATTATAGTTAACTACTTTCACATGTAAATGTAGAGCTGAGCCAAACGATCTGATAATGATTCCTAGGAATACCTGTCTGACTGGTGCACGTTGCTGGATGTAAGATATTTTTTTACAGTAGTAATTTTATGAATTCTTATTCAGATATACGGTAATAGTTTCATGAAGTTCTTTGTAGATATGGGGATAACATAATATAAAAGGTGTCAACCTATAAAATCAGTGTTTAACACCCCTATCCATGCTCTAAATTCCCTGGTTAATTAGCTTCTTATGATACTGTCCCTAATATGTGAACTTTCCTGGGGCAGGGACTGATGTCAGTGATGATAATCTGTACAGAGGGAAGTGAAATGTTCTGACTTTAAATAATTAAAAATAAGTAATATTATGATGAAATGTTAAAAAAATGCTCTAAGTAATTCTCCTACAAATGTGTGAGTAAATTGCATTTTTTGTATTTGTCGCACACAACCTTCCATTGATGCCAAGACAATGCTTTTTTTCCAAACTGGATAATCTATATGTACATGCTCTTAAAGGGGATATGTCTTGTATTTTATGTGGGAATTGCTATTATTTCTGGTTTTAAAAAAAAAAGTGAACCCAGTCTTTAACAACCAGATTTGGGATCCATGCCCTGACTAATGTAATACCAGATACTTTCTGTAGAGTCTCTGCACAATAGACACCATCAATCTTCTGCTTCTGTTGTATTCACCCAGAGTAAAAGCACTCATTTAGCAACCACACATTTGGTACGTTTAAATGGAAGATGAAGCATTAAATGGCAGTACTTAGTTTCATGTTATATTAAATACTAAGGATACATTTATATTTTAAGCATGAGCTGCCATGCAAATCATTTTGGGATGAGTGAATTTAATATAGGATTATCAGCTGAAATATAGATGTCACATACCACTTATTAACGTAAACTGCCTATAATATTACAAATTAATAACCCTTGAAGTATTTTATCAAGCATGTAGAACTAAATAGAGGGAAAACTTCATACTGTGATGAACAGTGAGACAAATGACTTAAATTCAGCTCATTTCCCATACAGCTATACTTTTAATGTCATCTGCTTTAAAGCACAATCTGGCGCGTCGTGATTTGCCCAAAATGGGCAATTACTTCCATATGATTTATCTAGATGTTGCTTTGGAGGGAAAATAAAGCCTACTTCCGCTTATGTGATAGAAACGTCTAACTATAGCAATACCGAAAACCAAAAGTGCCAGGACTAAAGCAGTAACAATGATCGATTAAAAATTAATAATCTTTATTGGATACAAACATACAAAAACATATAATAAAGTCCCAAAATACAGACACATCGACAAATTGGTGGATGAGCTACTGTGGGAAGCCCAATAATTTAAAAGGTTCACAATCATAAGGTTGTGAAACGCGCGTCGGGTGTTTGGTGGGTGAGTACCTTTACTAGTTATTAGATTTTGTTTCTTATACTGCTTGCTACGTGTATCTGTAGCCTGTATTGTATATAACTTCTTTATGTCAATTGGCATATCGTCATAGTCTTTGGGTGACTACATGTTTAAACTATTCATATATTGCTACATATCTTATCTATTTATTATACATATATGTCACCACTCACCTTATGATTTTGAACGCTTTATATTTTAAGGGTTCCTACAATAGCTCATCCACCAATTTGTCCTTGTGTTTGTATTTTGGGATTTTATTATATGTTTTTATATATTTGTATCCAATAAAGATTATTATTTTTTATCAATCAATGTTACTACTTCAGTTTTGGCACTTTTTGTTTTCAGTATTGCTATTGTTGTTAGTGCCTTTTGGGACACCTTACCCCTACCAATTCCTTGATGTAAAAACATCTAACTAATAAAATGCAATGTGGTTGATTCCAAAGGATTGTTAGCATTCATATCAAGAAACAAAAATTAAGTTTTTGCATGTCTTCTAAATTGTTTCCTATAAATATTGCAGCAGGTATTTATAAAGCCATAATATATACAAGTTTGATTTCTCCCTGTCATATTTTATGTTATGTTTATCTTATCATAGTTGAAAACATAAAACATAAGATTTGAAATGTGCAAAAGTTTGGGCAACTTGTCAGTTGATGCGGTCTGACGGAGCCTGTACAGGCCTGTACAGAAGCACATAGAGTTCTTAGGGTCACAGTAGACCCTCCATGTGCCTTCACTTTACAACATCTTTTTTCCTAAAGTAATAGCTTACTTTACATAATAACTTCAGATTTTAGCCAAAGAGTTCAATCAATGTTTCATCAGACCACAGCTCATGTCTTATTTGAGACTTTTGTGAACAAGTATTTTTCTGGTAAATGTTATATTCAGTGAATGTTAGTGAAAGGAACTGCGGCATGGCAGCCAATATTTTCTGCGTGGTCTTGTTAGTAACATGGGGATTGTGTTTTTCCTACCTGACTAGACATTTTCCTTGACAGTTCACAGTTCTCATTACCTTCTAAAATACATATTGGACAGTGAAGATTGTAAGCATGAAGTCTTCTCTTGATAAACTTACACTTTGTGTGTAATAATTTTTTTTTCCACTATGATACATTTACCATGTAAAGAGTGTAGGTGTATTAACATTTTCCAAAATATACCATATTTTTGGTCTACTTTATTTCAAGTAGTTTAAGGGATGCACATACACATATTTGCACGTTGTAAGCCTACTAGACTGTGGAGGAAGGGGATTTATCTTTAACCCATTTCACCCAAATTTTTACAAATTTCCCTTCTTTTTAATGGCCAGTTAGTTACGCTATTTTCATAGAATAAGATAATTTCATTTACAGCTCTTATACACTAAAGAGAATTTTTGAAAATGCAGAATATGTGGGATACGCCCTCAGTCAATCAATCAATCAATTCAATCTTGCCCAAAAGTTATACATTTTATCGGACAATTCGAAAGCTACTTGTATTATGTCTTTGAAGTTACCTAACATATTCCATGTTTTTTTACAAAACCAAACTTTGCTTACTCTTGTGCTCTAAATTCAAGGGGCAAATACAGAAAAATATCACATTTTGTTGCAAGTGATTTTGGCATAACCGGAAAACAAGGGATACCTTGTGATTTGTCAGTCTCAGTGGTATTTTTCATCTCATATGAGTTCTAAAATCTAAAAATAATTAAATCAAATAGTATACTAATCTCAAAAAACAATCAACAGCATCATTACGACCTATGATTGTAGTGATTATACAAATATTGTTGATTTCACAACTGTAAGACTTCTTAAACTTACGATAATCTCCAGATGTTGTGAAGAGACTTTTTTCATCCTCTAGATTGAGCTGAATGGCTTCCCAATGTCATAATCTGATCAATGTCATGTCAAAAAATATCAACAGTCATTGTCCCACCAAACACAGTCATAACAAGATTATCATCAGTAAGGGATCTTCACGGAGAGGTTCCATGAAAGCTCAAAATTTGCGGATTTATGGAACACACTTGTTCCCTACATATACTAGTACACTGTAAAAAACTATTAAGGCAATGAAAAAGATAATGTTGCTATCTGCATTCATTCCATGGGGCTCCCTCCAAATATTGTCCTGTGTTACAACTCTTTCAGTTACTTTTTGTCACTGATAAACTCTGACACCGCATTGTCCTCTTGTCACTGGACATTATGCCCTCAGTTCAGCAAATATTTTTTTCTCCTTCTGTCCATGGCATCTTACTAGACATTCCCTTCTTCTATTGATTTGTTTTCTCCTTCCTCTTTCTCCTTCCATTGTTTTCTTATCATAGCTGCAGGTTATTACGTAGGAAGTATTGATGGGAGTGGATGGTCTGGGTCGATGGAAAGCTAATGCATCCCTAATCCCACCATTGTTATAGAGTTATGCTTTACTGTGGTCCCTGATGGGGAAAAGGTGCAGAGCTGTTGATCTGAGTTTCATTTGTCACAAACCAATCCATCAATCAACCCCCAGCATGTCTGAATTGTGAATGACATGTGGGTCTCGGCTGAAGAAATTCGATAACGCTGTTTTGTCAGATTGCTCACTTTCCTTTTTCGATAAGAAAATACATTGGCTAGAAATAGATAAGCAGAGAGCTAGTAAAGATTTGGAGAGAGACGGAGACACATATGACAGTAGAGGTTATAGATTTCCACTATTAATGCTACTTACGGTCAAATAACATTCATTCAGTTCTAGTCGCATAACCTACCTAGCATTTCAATTACTTGTAATTGTAGAGTTTCACAACCAATTGTAAATTGAGAAGACGATTTTATGGAGCCTGTGAATTTTCCCAATATATTGATTTACCTGTGAGTATCCCAGAGGAACTATCAGCTTCACTTACGAACATGCCACTGTGTCTCTTTACATCTTTACAAGATGCCTCCTACAGTTCTGTTCTTCTCCGTAATGAAATTATCAATATATCACACAGCTTTACATGATAGTGACAAGAAATTATTCCGCTACATATGACAGTTAATTTTCTCACAATTCCCTGTAGTGGCTTTAAAAATCGATACATAATTGTATACTTTATTTCACATTTATTTCAGGTTTCATACAAGATTATAAATCTTCCTTCCAACTTAGAACAAAACTCTACCATCAATTCATATTAACAATTTTTTGTCCAATTTACAGTATTTCCTCAACTTTCGAAAAGTGCCAATATTTTATAATTACGACTTATTCATGTATCTCATGGATTGAAATTTATTTTTGTGTGTGTGTATGTTTGCTCATTTAAAGGTGCGTTACTGTCATCTGTCAAAGGGTTAACTCTTTTCAACAATCACTTGCAAGGCTGAAGTCGATCCTCCATACAGGGATGTTTATCATGTAACAGATTACATAGAGCAAACTACCGGAAATTAAAAAAAAAAATCACAACAAAATTATCAGACTAGAGCAAATACGCTTTATTTCCTGAAGGCGGCCCATAAAATAAACATATTCTAGGCTTTTGTTATGGTAAAACATATCTCTATTTTTTTTTTAAATAACTCCAATTACTTCCGACTGGAAATATTTCTATGTCTCGTTTTAATAGAGATTTCCAAAGTTATAATTACGGTGCAAAATTTGGTATCTCTGTGCCATTATTCCAGTCATTGAATTGCACACTTTAATATGTTATGAAAAAAATACAGCCTTTTGGATATGTACAATTTTCTTTTCATTCCTCCTTTCAAGTTAGCAGCATGCAGAAAGATATGTTTAAACATTAAATCGCTCCATAGGTATGTTGACTGTGATTTCAGAAAAATTATTCTTCTCTGTCATCGAAAGAAAAAAAGAAAACATGTTGTTGTACTCCTTCTAGTAAACAGTTTGCGGCATTGAGGAATATATTGAGATGACCTGGCAGAGTTATCAACCATGTAACATTAAGTATCTGGAAAGCAGAATGTAGGATATAGTTTGCCCCAAGTATTTTTTTAAATAAGATCTTTTTTTCTTCTGCTCAGTCACTTGCAAACTGCAAAAATCAATGTTGGAGTGCTGTAGATTTGTTGGCTAAATTACATGTGCTTGGCTGCTCTATTGTATCTGTCCCATATTTCTGACTAGATACTTTTAGATGGAATGATCCTATAGCACACATACTCAATATTGATTTTTATAGATTAAACAGAGCTTGAATTGAACTCCATGGGGCCAGTAGCATGAAGAACTTAAGATTTCCATTTCTTCACAGTGGGATCCCATTCCTGGTGGATGCTTATTAGGAAAGATTAGTGTCTTCAGAAGGAACGCTCTTACTTTATGACTGGGCTGGCAAATGTAAAGTACAATGTATGAATTCTTTTGTGTTACCTATTTTTTTAAGTTTTTTTTTTATAGTCGGATGGTTAAAATCAATAGCTCCTTTCTTTTTTGTCTCCCATTGTAGGGACTATGTACAGTAATGAGCCCCCGCTGGATAATGGGTCAGTATATACAGTATAGTCACAATCTTGTGCTCGTGAATTTCTGTTGTACCTTAATATGCAGTATTTAAACAAGGCCAAGTAGTTTGGTTTGAGTTTAGACAGAATAATTTAAAGTTTTACTCATTTAAAATCAACTCCTAAATTTTTTTAGGTTTCTTGTTAAGATGATATCATTCTTTGAGTTCATACAACTAGTTAAATTACGTGTTACCGTCCCATTTTCTTTCTTTAGACCTTCTTATGTTACGCTATGGCAGACATGCTTTGCTTTCCTTGATTTGATCAATATCACTATAGAAACACACTGGCTTCATAATTGTTATAATATTCTTTATTATTATTATTATTTGAGACAAGTCATATTCCCACATTATTTCTTTTTTGCCTCCATTGAGCTACACATCATCATTATTCACACCCAAGTAATAAACTAATGAACCCAATGGTTAGGTAATATTTTTCTGTTGAAGCACCAATTTGCTACCATGCTACCATGGCCCAACATTCTATCAACTTATTAACAATATGAGCAGCAAGGTGGCTTTGTGATTAGTACTATATCTGAAAAGACTTTGCATGTTCTTCCCATTTTTGTGCAAATTTTCACCAATTTCCTCTGACTTTTCAAATGTTGAGAAGTTAATTGGCTTCCTATAAAATTGACCACAATGGTTGATCTGTGCCCAGATGGCAAGCACTGACTCCCAAGTGGATGCTATATAAAGTAGATATAAATCATCCACTCCACTTTCCAGAGTCCAAGAGCTTCCTAGTATTCACCCTTTCACCACTATGCAAGGATCTTACCCTCACAGCAGGGGCTACTGAGTTGTGTCTGCAGAGTAGCTGCTGACCAATGCTGAGCAAGCTGAGTACTAACAGAGAGACGAATACAAGGTACCAATCAGTGGCAACAACAGTGGGTACGGAAAGCATTCAGACCCTTTTAAATTTTTCACTCTTTGTTTCATTGCAGCCATTTGGTAAAGTTCATTTTTTCTCATTAATTTACACACTGCACCCCATCTTGACTGAAAAAAAACCCACAAATGTAGAAATTTTTGAAAATTTATTAAAAAAGAAAAGTTGAAATATCACATGGTCATAAGTATTCAGACCCTTTGCTCAGTATTGAGTAGAAGCACCCTTTTAAGCTAGTACAGCCATGAGTCTTCTTGGGAATGATACAAGTTTTTCACACTTGAATTTGGGGATCCTCTGCCATTCTTCCTTGCAGATCCTTTCCAGTTCCTTCAGGCTGGATGGTGAACGTTGGTGGACAGCCATTTTCAGGTCTCTCCAGAGATGATCAATTGGGTTTAGGTCAGTGCTTTGCGTGGGCCAGTCAAGAATGGTCACAGAGTTATTCTGAAGCCACATCTTTATTATTTTAGCTGTGAGGCCAAATCTGAGGTCCAGAGCACTCTGGAAGAAATTTTCTGTATATTCTCTGTACATTCATGTTTCCTTCAATTGCAACCAGTCGTACTGTCCCTGCAGCTGAAAAACACCCCCATAGCATGATTCTGCCACCACCATGTTTCACTGTTGGAATTGTGTTGGGCAGGTGATGAGCAGTGCCTAGTATTCTCCACACATACAGCTTAGAATTATCACCAAAAAGTTCTATCTTTGTCTCATCAGGCCAGAGAATCTTATTTCTCACAGTTAAGTAGTCCTTCATGTGTTTTTTAGCAAATTCCATGCAGGCTTTCATATGTCTTGCACTGAGGAGAGGCTTCCGTCAGGCCACTCTGCCATAAAGGCATGACTGATGAAGGGCTGCAGTGATAGTTGACTTTGTGTGGAACTATCTCCCATCTCCCTGCTGCATCTGTGGAGCTCAGCCATAGTGATCTTGGGTTTCTTTTTTACCTCTCTCACCAAGGCTCTTCTCCCACAATTGCTCAGTTTGGCTGGATGGCCTGGTCTAGGAAGACGTCTGGTGGTCCCAAACTTCTTCCATTTAAGGATTATGAAGGCTACTGTGCTTTTAGGAACCTTGAATACTGCAGAAATTCTTTTGTAACCTTGGCCAGATCTGTGCCTTGCCACAATTCTGTCTCTGAGCTCCTTAGCCAGTACCTTTGACCTCATGATTCTCATTGGGTCTAACATGCACTGTGAGCTGTGAGGTCTTATGTAGACAGGTGTGTGCCTTTACAAATTAAGTCCTATCAGTTTAAACACAGCTGGACTCCAATGAAGGAGTAGAACCATCTCAAGGAGGATCACAAGGAAATGGACAGCATGTGACTTAATTATGAGTGTCTGAGCAAAGGGTCTGAATACTTATGACCATGTGATATTTCAGTTTTCCTTTTTTAATAAATTTGCAAAAATTTCTACATTTCTGTTTTTTTCAGTCAAGATGGGATGCAGAGTGTACATTAATGAGAAAAAAATGAACTTTTTTGAACTTACCAAATGGCTGCAATGAAACAAAGAGTGAAAAATGTAAAGGGGTCTGAATACTTTCCATACCCAGTGTATGTAGATAATGAAAGCATTAAATCGTTACAGTTTAGAAGGTCAGAGGTAAACTAAAAGGGCATCCAGTGGTTAAACAAGGGAATAGTCAGGAAAATAGAATGGACAACACACAGAACTTCAGTCTAAATTATACACCAGGGTGCAATCTAAACAGAATCCAATAGCTCACAGGTGAAAGGGAATAGGTCATTTGAATAAAGTGCAGTTTGCTGGTAAGCCATCACTTACTGTCAACTACGTTGGGCGGCACTCAAGCTCAGTGTCTTTTTCATCACCGCTGCCCCATCCCTAGTGGCAGCGCTGTACGGTTCCTAGCAATAGCGCTTGACAGAAATGATTGGCAAGTGAACCAGACAGGCAAGTATGGAAAACTCAGCTCATAGCAGCGAGAATTTCTAAGTTGTGTTTTATGCCTTTTGTGTGAGAACAAGTGCATTCAAAATGTTTGTTTTTGTTATACTATTCTAATTACATGCAGATAATTTCATTATTTCATAGAAGGGCAATTCTAACTATTTTTCTGCCATGTGAAACAAGAACATAAAACATGTTATAAAGGTAGTTACTGTAACTTTTCATTATATGACTTATTTAAAGTGAATCGTTATCTTTGAGACATTTTTTGTATTATGACAATCTGTGATCAATAACTGCCCAATACAGAGGCGAATCCAGGTTTTCCTGCACCCAGGGCAAAAATTCAGTTTGGCACCCGCTCCTATACATAGCTTAAGAGGTGTAAGTAGTCGTCATGTGACTGCTCATATGTGTCAACTGGCTGCAGTGTCATTATTATGCTCCTGAAAAAAAACACCCACACTGTCCCTCTCATGGTACATGGCCTCCACATTGTCTTTTCCCATAAAATATTGCTTCTGCACTGTCCCCTTCCCACACTAAGACCCTCTTCACACTATCCTCTCACACTGTGTCTTTCCTATATTGTCCAGTCTCTATTTTGTGCCACCTCTTCACACTCTCCCTTTGTATACTGTCCCCTACTTGCTGTGTCCTCATTCTGTGCCTTCTCCACATTGTCCCCTACACTACTCAGCCTCTATAAAGTGCCCCTTTAATCTTTCCCCATACTGTCCCCTCACACTTTTCACCTCATAATGTCCCTTCACACTTTTATTCATCCGTGCTTTCCCTTTACACTTTTCCCACATATCACACATTTCTCCCCAATACTGTCTTTTCACATTTCCCTGTCACATACTGTCCCCTCACACTCAGTCTAATAATGTTGTCTCAGATTCCCGCCATACTGTCCCTTAACACATCTTTTATATTGTCCCTTCACACTATTAACCCATATTCTTACCTCACACTTTTTTCCTCAATGCTGCCCCATAATACTTTTCTCATTCATATTACACCCTTACACTTCCCCAATACTGTCTCCTCACATTTTTCCCAAATACTGTCTCCTTACACTTCTCCCTCACATACTGTCCCCTTACACTTTCCCTGCATACTGTCTCCTCACACTCCATCCAATACTATCTCCTCACATATTCCTCCATTCTGTCCCCTATTTCCCCATGCTGTCTGCTCACACTTTCCATTCTGTCTCTTCACGCTTCACTTTTTCAACATACTGTTCCATCAAGTCGCTTTATACTTTTCACCCTTATACTGTCCACTCACACTTTTATCTCTAATGCTGTCCCCTCACATGATTCCCTCCATACTGTCCCTTCACACTTTTCTCTTTTTTCACTTTCTATGCTGTCCTCCTCATAGTGTATTCAACAAATAAAGGCTTCCAGGTACAAAGACACCGGAAATGTAATCTTCCTTGCTGCAATGATTACTGAGATCATTCCTAATTATAGAGTCATTAAGTTATTGCTATAAATATTGACTATTTTATTTTGCTTTAAATTTCAAACTTGACATATGAAATAACTTTATCTGATGTAGTGATGGGCGAACCCGAACAGTAAAGCTCGGGGTCTGCACGGAACACCTAGTATCCATGCACGGACCCCGAACACGGGCTTCTTCAGGAAGTCCGTGTTACTGTTCGACATTAGCTGTTTCCCATGCTGTCATCTGTGTAACAGTGCGAGAAACATTGGGGCTCTGATCAGCTGTAAGTTTGTTAGTGCCGATCAAAGCACTGTGGTTTCCAAGCTGTCAGATGACAGCATGTGAGCCAGCAGCTCTGACCAGTGGTAAAAATGTTTCCGTTGGTCACAGGCGTCAGCTGTTGAGAGCAGGGCAGGTTCCAGGTTTTCGTGGGCCCCGGGCGAAAGAGTCTCAGTTGGCTCCTTTAACACATACCACAATTCATGATGCACAGATATGGCAAAAAAATATAGGTATAGTACAATGCCAAAGATTTCACTTCTTACATTACATGAGTGATATCTATTGTAAATTCTACAATAGATCAGAAATTGCACAGTATAGTCCTCCATACAGTATTATGGGCACCACATAGTGCTCCATACAGACTGCTGAGCCACATGTATTGCTCCATACAGAATAATGAGCCCCGTAAATTGCTCCATACAGTATAATGGGCTCCATATAATGCTCCATACAGTATTATGTGCACCACATAGTGATCCATACAGAATAATGAGCCCCATATATTGTTCCATACAGAATAATGGACCCCATATTTTGCTCCATACAGAATAATAAGCCGTATATGTTGCTCCATACAGAATAATGAGCCACATATATTGCTCC
>VIAB01000943.1:87914-99620 GCA_009801035.1 Oophaga pumilio
GAGCCCCAGCTCCGAAGTCGCCTCCAACGTATTCACAACAGGGGGCCCACTCACGGGAGTTGGCACTGGCACAGATACCAGGCCCCCATAGTGTGCTGATGTCACTGACATCAAGTGGGCCCCCCAGCCTGCTCAGGGCCATGGCACTTGCCCGGGTGCACCGGGTGCTGACGCCAGCCCTGGTTGAGAGTACTACTCTCATCATCCTACATCTGCTCTCACTGATAGCAGTGAAAGCAGGTGAGACTAATGAGCGTATTCATCAGCCGGCGCCTCTATAATAAATAAATAAATGACTTGGGGTCTTTTCTATTCTTGATAACCAGAGCAGGCAAAACAGACAGCAGCGGGCTGCAACCTCCAGATGTCAGCTTTATATTGGCTGGTTATCAAAAATAGAGGGATCCTCATGTTGTTTTCCCACTTTCCACTTCACCTATTTCCCCACTTGCCCTGGCGTGGTGGCAAGTGGGGTAAAAGGTGTTTGGAGTTGATGTCATCTGTTTTATGGCCACTGAAATCAATCCCAAGGGTTAGTAATGAAGAGGCATCTATAAGATGCCCCCATTACTAATCCCATAATCATATTATAAAAAAAAAGACAGCGCAAGAATAAAGTCCTTTAAGTGAAAGAAAGGCACAGAGCCTTTATTTTAAATAAAAACTCTCCACCCTCTTCTACTCATTTATTTACAAAAAATATAAATTACATGTCCTCTTGTAAAAAACAAAATAACAAAATCTCATACTCTTCACCGCCGATAATCCATTAAAGGCCTTGTCCCATGACGATCTGGATGATTTGGAGAGTGGTCACTTCAGTGATGCGACCGCTCTCCATGCCAGCCAGAACTCACTGAAACAGGAGTACGAAGATACACATCTTTCCTATATTGAAACAGGAGTGTGATTATGCACCTGCAGTGTGTAGCGCTGATGTGAGAAAGGTCACCGAAGTTCAAAGCTGATGAACCCCTGTCACCTCATGAACATCACCGCTCGCTGCCTGAGAACTTTCTTTTTCACTAAGTGTTGATGTCAGTGAGGTGACTGGAGTTCATCAGGTATAAACTCTGGTGACCTTTCTCACATTAGTGCTACACACTGCAGACAAGTAATCATGGTCCTGTCTCAGTGTATTCTGGCAGGCTTGTTGAGTGATCACATCATGCCAGCGCTCAACAAACCACACAGATGTAGCAGAGCTGGACTTCTGCATGGGACAGATATAGATTATCTTATCGTCGGACACGTGAGGAATATGGTGGTTTATTAATTTATTTTACAGTAATAAATGGGCAAAAGAGGGTGGGGAGTTTTATTTCAAATAAAATACTTTATTATTGCTGTGTCTTTATTACATTCTTACTATGGGGTTAGTAATGGGAGTGTCTTATAGACGCCTCTCCATTATTAACCTGTGTTCTTGATGTCAGCTGACATTACAAAGCTGACATCAACCCCACAACTATTGCGCCACTTACCACTGTATCAGGGCAAATGGGGAGAGTGAGGCTATGCAAAATTGGAGCTGAGAGATGATGTTATAAGTATGGGAGGGGGACAATATCCATGGCCATTTTCTAAGCTATTAATATCAGGCTGCAGCTGTCTGTTTGGCCTTTTCTGGTTATTGATTATAGTTGGGACCCCACATAAGTTTTTGGGGGAGTCCTCTATAATAACCACTAAAGGCTAAGCAAACAGCTGTGAGCTGATATTAATAGCCTGGCAACCTTTATGGCTATTGGCCCATTCCCAGAATATTAACATTAGCCCTCAGACGTCGGCTTTCTCTCAGCTGGTTGTGAAAATAATGAGGGACTCCACACCATTTTCTTCATTATTTTTTTTTATTTATTAACAAGTACAGAAAAGTCACCAGAGTTCGCAGCAGCTACTTCTCTTTCTTTGTAAGTGCCAGTGCCGGACTGATGAACGGCAGCGAGTCAGGCACTCTGAACTCTGACATTCATCGGTCCGGCACTCGAGCTACCGTGAGACCTGATGGCTGTGAACTCAGGTATGAGAGTTCACAGGCACCGGGTCTCCCGACATCTGTGAGGCCCGTAAACCTCATGGGAAACTTTGAGGTACATTTTAAGGTTATTGGAGTTTCAAACTGCTGCAACACCTGGACACTGTGAACTAAGGTTACCTTGGGTGTGTATTTTACTGTACTTCTTAATAAGTAAAAATCTAAATAAAAAAATGGCGTGGGGTCCCTTGCAATTTTCATTACCAGCAGAGGGAAAGCCAATGGGGACTGATGTTAACATTCTGGGAATATGCCAATAGCCATAAAGATTTCCAGGCTATTAATATTAGCTCACAGCTGTTTGCTTAGCCTCTGCTGGTTATTATAGAGGATACATCCTCCCCATAGCAAAAAAGGACTTGAGGTCCTCCTATATTCAATAACCAGCAAAGGCAAAACAGACACGTGCAGGTTGATATTAATAGCCTAGAAAAGAGCCATGGCTATTGGCCCCCTTCCAGACTACAAACATCAGCTCTCTGCCACCCCAGAAATGGTGCATATATTCAATGTGCCAATTCTGGCCTTTAGCCACGATTTTCCCACTTGCCCTGGTGCGGTGGCAAATGGGGTAATAGTTATGGAGTTGATGTCAGCTTTGTAATGTCAGGTGACATCACGCCCACAGGTTAGTAATGGAGAGGCATCTATAAGGAGTTTTATTTCAAATAAAGGACTTTATTCTTGCTGTGTCTTTCTTACAATTTTATTATGCGATTAATAATGGGGAGCATCTTATAGACTTTTCTCTGTTACTAATCTGTGGGCTTAATGTCAGCTGACATTACAAAACTGACATCAACCCCACAAATATTACCCTATTTGCCACCAAACCAGGGCAATAGGGAAGAACCAGGCAAAGTGCTAGAATATGCCTCTCCATTACTAACCCTTGGGCTTGATGTCAGCGGCCATAAAACAGCTGACATCAACCCCAAACACCTATTACCCCACTTGCCACCGTGCCAGGGCAAGTCGGGTAATAAGTGAAGTGGGAAGAGGCGGGGAAAGCACCAGAATTGGTGCAAATAATAGATGCACCTTTTCTGGGGTGGCTGCGGGCTGCTATTTTTAAGCTGGGGAGGGCCAATATCCATGTCCCTTTCCCAGTCTGAGAATACCAGCCCCAGCTGTCAGCTTTAGCTTGGCTGGTTATTAAAAATGGGGGTACCCCACTCCATTTTTTTTAATTATTTGCCTGCATTGGTTGTTAAAAATAGAGTGGACCGAATGTCATTTTTTAAAAAATTTATTAATTTATTGCACATGCGCCAGATGATGAATACTCCCATCATCGTACACTTGCTCTAGCTGCTATCAACGAGCTCAGATGTAAGATGATGAGAGTAGTACTTTCCTCAGCCAATGCCTGTGACCGGTGGTAACCTTTTTACCACCATTCACAGCTGCTGGAACTCACAGGCTCTCATCTGTATGACAGCATGGGAACCTCAGCGCTCTGACCGGTAGTAACACTGCCGATTAGAGCTGCCAGTGTTTCTCAAGCTGAGACACAAATCACAGCATGGTAAACACCTGATGTTTGGGCCACCTATTCATTTGAATGTTACCTGTCCACACACTCTACTATAAAGGTCCAGAAAATAGACATGCGTGCTCCAGCTAACATTAAAGAAGTTTTCAAGTTTTGGCTCCAGTTTGTTTTTTAAAAAACAAATTGTGCGTTACTCACATTCACCAGGTCCAGCTCTTAGTCTCTTACGCTGCTTCTGGTGATTGTTATTGTCTGCAGCACTGCCATCATGTCAACAGCAGTGCAGCCAATCAGTGAGCTCAGTGGCTTTGAGTGATTCATGCCATCAACTCGGGCGGAGCTGTTGACCTCAGTTATTGGGTGCAGTGACGTAAGTGCTGCAGACAATAACGGACTCCAGAAACAGTGGTGGAAATTCAGTGCGGAACCCTGAGATGATGACTAAATCAAATTTTGTTTTTTTTTTAAATAATCTGTAGACGGTGGACAGAGGTTTTCTAAAACTAAAAAAACCCTTTTAAGGTTGGCAAGATAGACACTAGGTTGAAAAAAACAATTACATTTGTTAAACAAATGCTTAGTGCATTATTTTTCCCAATCAATAACTTATCTTTGGCTGTGACCATGGCACCAGTCTCATTGAAATCTGCCAATAAATGGAAGAAGGTCGAAGTAGAGGTTTATAGTGGAGCCAACATTTTTATGTTGACTCCTGAGTACAAGTGTAATCTAATAGAGAATATAATAGCAATGTGAAAACTACCATTACCTAGCTTGGCAGTTCGCTGTGTTAGTACATGTTTTCATATGAAAAGCTCTGTATTGGTACAAATGATTTCCTTCTGTTTCCCAGTAACTCAAGCTATCTTTTCATTATGTGCATTTGTGCATTAAGATTGAAGGCTAACCTTTTTCCCCTGCCCTATGATCTCATTAGAAAGGAAATACTTCCCCTTTGTCTTTCTTTAATTTGCTGTGATATCTTTTCAGATACTATTGATCCAGACCTACCACATCTCTTTCTCTCAGTGCCGTGTCTACACATTCGTCATCATGAATTTGTCAGGGAATAAGCCTATCATGTCCTGTTCTCTTCCTCCCTCTGTCACTATGTCAATAATTAATGTCACACTCTCCTAATCTTGTTATCTTCACTGCCCTTCAATTCTGTCTAAAGTTTGTAAATGCACGTGGATCAGGCATCCTAAAAAAGTCATAACAAATCATACATGCGAGGACATTTCATAAATATTTGTAATTGTCATAAAAGAAAAAAAACATTATTCATTTCATTATCATGGTATTTAGCTCTGCCAATGACTGAAAATAATGTACCATAAGCACATATAGTTGTGCTCAAAAGTTTACATACCTCGGCATGTTTTCAGAGAATATGAATGATAACACCAAAACATTTTCTCCACTCATGGCTAGTGGTTGGGTGAAGCCATTTGTTGTCAAACTACTATGTTTTCTCTTTTTAAATCATAATGACAACCCAAAAAATCCAAATGACCCTGATCAAAAGTTTACATACCTTGGTGATTTTGGCCTGATAACATGCACAGAAGTTGACACAAATGGGTTTGAATGGCTACTAAAGGTAACTTCCTCAACTGTGACCTGTTTGCTTGTAATCAGTGTGTGTGCATAAAAGCTGAGTGAGTTTCTGGGATCCAGGCGGACTCTTGAATCTTTCATCCAACCACTGACATTTCTGGATTGTGAGTCATGCGGAAAGCAAAAGAATTGTCAATGGATCTACAGGAAAAGGTAGTTGAACTGTATAAAACACGAAAGGGATACAAAAAGATATGCAAGGAATTGATAATGCCAGTCAGCAGCGTTCAAACTGTGATTAATAAATGGAAAATCAGGGGCTCTGTAAAAACAAAACCAGGGTCAGGTAGACCAACAAACATTTTGTCCACAACTGCTAGGAAAACTGTTTGGGATGCAAAGAAAACCCCACAAATAACATCAGCTGAAATACTGGACTCTCTGAAAACTAGCAGTGTGGCTGTTTCAAGATGCACAAAAAAGAGGCACTTGAAGAAAAAAGGGCTGCATGGTCGAGTCGCCAGAAGAAGCCATTACTGCGCAATTTCCACAAAGTATCTACAATACACAAAACAGCACAGAAACAAGCCTCAAAACTTCTGGAACAAGGCATTTTGGAGTGATGAGACCAAAATTGAACTTTTTCGCCACAATCATAAATGTTACATTTGCGAAGAGGTCAACAAGGCCTATGATGAAAGGAACAACATTCCTACAGTAAAGCACGAAGATGGATCGCTGATGTTTTGGGGATGTGTGAGCTACAAAGGCACAGGAAACTTGGTCAAAGTTGAAGGAAACATGAATGCAGCACGTTATCAGCAAATACTGGAGGTAAATTTGTAACCATCAGCCCGGAAGCAGCGCATGGAACGTACTGGGACGTTCCAACATGACAACGATCCAAAACACAAGGCCAAGTCGACCTGTCATTGGCTACAGCAGAACAAAATGAAGGTTCTGGAGTGGCCATCTCAGTCTCCTGACCTCAATATCATTGAGCCATTCTGGGGACATCTCGAGTGCACAGTTCATGCTGGACAGCCCAGGAATTTACGGGAACTGGAGGCTTTTTGCCAAGAAGAGTGGGTAGCTTTACCATCTGAGAAAATAAAGAACCTCATACACAACTACCACAAAAGACTTCAAGCTAACATTGATGTTAGAGGGGGCAAAACACGGTATTAAGGAATGGGATATGTAAACTTTTGATCAGGTCATTTGGATTTTTTGGGTTGCCATTATGATTTAAAAAGAGAAAATATAGTAATTTGACATAAATGGCTTCACCCAACCACTAACCATGAGTGGAGAAAAAGTTTTGGTGTTATCATTTATATTCTCTGAAAAAAAGGCCAAGAAAGCAAAAATTCTGCCGGGGTATGTAAACTTTTGCGCACAACTGTATTTTAATGACAGGTTCACTATACAACGTAGCACAAAAAGCACGCACCAAATACTCTTGACCAGAAAACAGGACCACAGGCACAGCTAGGATTTCAGCTTGAGGTAGGGAGGGTGAAGTACAAAATGCATCTGAGTCGGCACACATCCTAGGTAGCGCAGAGTTGGTATAATGGGGACCTTAGCAAATCGCCATGCAGTTACTGATTTAAATTGCTATAAAAGACCTTGACTAGTATTATGACCATATAGTAACCATGGAAGATACCATTTCCACAGACCATATTAGAGATTATAGTGCAGAATTATATATTGATTTAGAGGTGTTGTCTTTTTTATCTATCTAGCCCAGCCCACCAACAAACCTTCTTTCAGCCACAGTTCATGTTCAGAGTTTGCAACACAGACATATTTTACTTTTCACATTTCCAGCACCATACACTCCTATACTAAATCTACTCAAACTATCCACCCTGCAGAGGAGGAGGAAAAAAAAATCCGGCACAACCATCCAATGTTAAAATCCAATTTATTTATCCTGCGGCTTCTCTCCAAGTAATAATACCCCCTTTGTGCCCTCTCAGCAATAAAAATGCCCCTCGTGTATGCCTCATTATACCATACTAATGCCCCTCAAATGACGTATTAAAATATAAAATTGCACCATCAATGTACTCCTAAAAAATTGTCTCTTAAATACCCCCTTAACAGATGCCCCCCAAAATAGTAATGCTCTTAGAGCGCCCTGTTAATTAAAAATGATCCGAGTGACCACCAAAAAGTAATAAAACCGCCTGAGTCCCCCAAAAAAGTAATGTTGCCCTGCTGTATCCCTTAACAATAATGCCCTCTGAGAGCACCTCTCTGAAAAAACAATAATGCCCCTTGAGTACCTGTCAAAAGTAATAATGCAACAGAGAAAAATAAAAAAATTATCTATAATAATAATCGCCTGTTGGGACTTCCGTCTGCTGTCCCCAAATTCCATAAGGCACCGCGGCAAGGCCACGAACTGCGCCTGCGCAAGTGACATACACATCTCTGCTATTCCCACACAGGAGCAATAACAACCGCATCGCTACTACGCATGCGAGGGAAAAACAGTGACTGCGCATGTGACATTCACGTCACTGCTATTCTCGCGCATGTGCAGTAACATCAACAACTGCGTGCTCTACCTGTGCATGCGTGGTAGCGACGTGGCTGTTATTGCGCCTGCATGGGGAACAGCTGTGATGTCTATGTTTTACTTGTACAGCCGCAGTAACAGCCTTAGGGCCTCGAACTATGCCTGTGCAAGTGACACATATACGTCACCGCTATTCCCAGTAACAGCCATAACTGCGCGGTGTACCCGCGCATGCTTACATGTCCGCAGCTCCTTTCACCGCACTCCCGATGCGATAGCATCGGGCCTATTTCTATATATTGTAAGGCGGCGGTGTTCACACCGTGCAGTAACTGAGGCAGTGACCCAAGCAAGTCCAAAGTAAACAGCTTTTATTCAGCAACTCACGGGTAAAACAGGAAAAGTCCTCCGGTACGCAGCCGGGGTAACATCAGTCCATAAACACTGGTTGCCGGGAACAACGGCCGCGCCGGGCCGAACAGAGCCTGACAGGTGCAGAGCCGTCCCAGGCGTGGGTTCAGCTACACACAATCCTGTGGAGCTTTCCTGCTATGCTCCTCGCAGGGTCCCAACATAGAACAACACTAATCCTTAGTGCAGGAGTTTTAAAGACCTGTGGCAAAAGCCACTGGAAAACCCGGGTTGGAGGGAGGAGGCCGCCCCACTGCCTCCTGTGACCTCCTCCAAGAAATGAAGGCCCTGCCAGATTTTACTTAATCTGCCTTAGCCAGGTAGTCTGACTAGGTCATTGCTCACCTTCATTCCTGCATTGCAGCCGCAGCTGTGTGTGTGACTGCAATGCACTGCAATGGCTTTAATAGGTCTCTGTACACATTCTGGGGGAAATATAACGTCCCTCGTAAACGATCCCGGTCACTGCCTCACAATATATATATTTGCCTTACATCAAGTTTCCAGACAGGTCCGGGAGCCGAGTCTTCTTGTTCGCTTTGTGCCCATGCTCAGGTGCAGTCAGTAGTATTACTAGAGTTTGATGGGCCTCAGTGCAAAATTTGGATGTGGGCCTCTGATAACAGGTCAGATGTATGGGTCCTGTGACTTTCTAGATCCTTTAAAGATATTCTTGTTTGCCCCTCCATTAAAAAAAACCCTGCAGATAAAATATATAAATATCATGAAAATAAAGCAATGTGATCATTTTCTAAATACTTCCAAATACTACCAGTCATATATTTACTGAATAACAAATATCACTATATTGTTACTGAATAAGTCTGCTATACCAAACCTAATATACCAATAATAAACCACAGAAAAAGGATAAATACTGCCACACCATGACCATATATTATCACCACATTGTGTCTCAGTACTGTATAACCACTATCTTGTTACTGAACAAAACATAAAAAAACAGCACTAAAAGTAGATGACATGATACAGTAGACAGGAGCTCTGTAGATAGAATATAGTATATATAATACAGGTAAATCCAGTCCCTTACCAGTGATATGTCTAAGAACAGTCATTTATTTTTGCCTTTCTTTATCCGATGCAGAACTCTATGACTTCTTCCAGCCAGGACTCATCTATATGAAAAGTAACACACAAATGACTGATAAATTCTACAGCATCCTCCACACTTTGCCCCACTTCTACACTGAACCAAATGAAGAAGAAAAGTGCAAAAGTACAGCCCTAGTGCCCTACAAAGTAACAATGCCTCCCTTTTATTCCTTACAGGCTCCGTAGTAACACTAATTGAAAAAATAAAATTTATTACAGTAGTGATGATTAGCTTTGTGACCCCCTCCCACCCCTCCATAATTTTTTATGGAGCTACAGTAGAACTTCTTCTGTAGCTCCATAAAAAATTAATGTATATGTCCTCGTGACCTCTGTGCAATACTAACAATGCTAAAATTCCTCTGTGTGCCGCCATATAGTAGTAGTCTTAGCTTTTTTGCTCAAGTATAACAGTTATTATCCCTCCCCACTGGCAATAATACAGTAGTACCATAAATCATACTTTCCCGAACAGTAAAATTATCAACCTTTTATGCATTTATACAATCGGAGCATCCAGTTGGGGCTGCATAATTTAATTATTAATGTTCCTCATTGTGGAGTAAAAGTGTCCACTGTTCTGGTTTCCATACAGTAACATTCATTCAATTGGCCCCATACAGTAATAATGAATAATGTCCCCCATTTGCTACGATAAACTAATAATGTATGTCACTTATCCTGCCCCATCCTGTAAAAATGTCCCTGTTCCCATTCTATAATAATGTCTCCAGTCCTGTCCTCTATCCTGGACCCTATGCTATAATAATGTCCACCATCCTGGGTTCTTTCTGTAATATTTATCCTGTCCTGTAACAATGTCCCCCCATCCAAAGTTCCTTCCTGTTATAAACCACCCATACTGATATAATAATCCTGGGCCTCTTCTTGAAATAATGTCCACTGTCTTGGTCCCCTTGCTGTTATAATGCCCTCCATCCTGGGCCCCTTCAAGCAATAATGACTCCCTTATTGAGACACTTCCTGGTATAATTTCCGCCATCCAGGGACTCTTCTATTTATAATGCCCCGACTTTTGGTCTTGGCACCTTCCTGGTATAATATTCCCCCTGTTGAGCCGTTTCTAGCAATAATGTCCCCCATCCTGAGTCCCTTCCTATTATAATGTCCCTCATACTGGGCCCCATCCAGTAATAATGTTCTTCATCCTGGAATCCTTCCTGTTATAACGTTGATCATCCGCGCCTCTTCCTGTTATAATAGCCCCCATCCTGGGCTCCTTCTTATAATACAATCCTCCATTCTGGGCTCCTTACAGTAATTACACCATTCTTCAACACATTTAAAAAAGAAATGAAAAATATGTCTTACCTTCCCCCTGCTCCAATGAAGCAAGGCATCTTCTTCAGTAGTAGGCAGCTGACATTGGTATGCAGGCAGCTCATGGCATCACTGCCATGCGCCATCCATGATGGAAACTCAAGTGTCAGTTGCTAGCCTCTGTTTGGTTGGCGGCATATACTGTGCAGCAGGGAGCCAGTGGTTCTCTGCGCTGCAAAACATTTCAATTGAATGAACGTCCAAGAATGCACATCCAGCTGAAATAGGCGCTGTTGTTGGCGGCCCCTCAGCCTGCACTGGCCCGCTTGCAGTCACACCCTCTATGACCACGATCATTATGTCCTTGGGAGGAGGGATGCGGTGGTGTCATTGTGCCACCTTCGACAGGATGCCATTATGGTGTTTATGACCCCCTTTTTTGTAAGCAACAAGTCTAAATCAACCTGCAGTCTACAAGAAGGAGAGAAGAGAGGTGACATTTGGTGCCACTGTCTCACAGCTCTACCACAAGTTTTAACTGCATCAATGTGTGGCCAACAATACAGTTAAGTGTTGCCTTTTCCCATGGATTCTCCCTGCCTCACCCTCACTAGCTGCATTACTGTTGTGGACTCATACCTGGAATTTCTAGTAACACCTTGCTTTGTACAATAGAATCAAACTAATTATTTGTACTATATACTTTAGTTAAAGAAAATTTGTACAGAAGTACAGTTGCTGGAACCATTATGAAGAATATTAGAATGGTCAATAAGATCCTGTACTGTATGCTTAAAACTTAAGTGCACTGGAAACGATTTGCAGTTACATTAAGTCTCAAGAATATATCTATTTTATATATGCTTTAATATTCAATATTTTTATAAAAAAAAGACAGAATATGTCAACCTTGCACATTGAGTATCTTCATAAGCGGATCAGTAGTCTTAGGTTTGCATGTAAGAACCTTGAGTTAATTGACTGATATCCTAAGATGAATGCAGAATCTCGGAACAAATTTGACTCTTATCCTAAAGAAAACCTTGACGTAAGGCATAAAATTGCCATGTATGGTGTGATGATCTATTGTCGTACAAATCTTAATTGTTTAAAGAGTTCTTGTAAATTTTAAAACCAATGCAAAACATTCAAAATGTTATGCAAACTTATTATGAAGGATAGAAGGTCAGTCTAGCAATGTAAAGTCATTAAGGAAAAACACTTATTTGCAGTTCTTAAGCTTTCACATTCAACTGACTTTTCTCTAACATA
>VIAB01000943.1:248771-258996 GCA_009801035.1 Oophaga pumilio
TTGTAAGCTGAAACCAGGAGTGGGTGATAAATACAGAAGTGGTGTGTCTCTATTATACTTTTCCTCTGAATATTCCACTCCTGATACAGATGTAAAATACTGACCAAATATGGAACTGACATTGACTAAACACTGATGAAAATCTGATAAAAATCACTGATGAACAATGGGCCATATTTCAGCATATGAGAAAAACCACAGACGTCTCTGAATGTGACAATAGCCTGACTAGTGGGTATAATTGTCACAATCAAGCTCATATTGGTAGCAATGGATTTTTTTAGATTATCTTGACATAAAAAAGCTGTTAAAAAGTGTAAAAGCTGAACAAGTGATCGACATGTAGGAATAATAGAATTAATAGACATAGTGAAAAATTGTGAACATTTACAGTAAGATAGTACAGAAACAAGGTCTCCGCATGTCAAAATACATTATTAAAAATATGGAATCCAAATCAAGTTTTATAATGAAGGAAACATTGCTGTATGCAATTTAAGTTAATCTAGAAGAATATTCACAGGAAGAAGCTCATTAGGATCCATTCTGGACTGTCCTGTGCGTCACCGTGAATGTTAACTAGTTAGATATCACTTTGGTAACAGAACAAGAATTTTGTGATTGGCCATCTGTTTTAATTAGCTACTTTCTAAAATGGAAACAGGTGCAGAGCATTGTAGTGCCGCTGCTGCACTTGCACTGGCTGTCAGCACCCCACTGTCACACTTTAATGGGATAGAATACTGTAAATTCCAGGATCCTTTCTTCCTGAAAATCTGAATGTCAGAATGTTCAGATTTACTGAAGTGGAAACAATTCCAGGGGTTCTGGAATTCCTGCAGGTGTGAAAGATCCCCATATAGTGCAGATCCCATATAGTCTAGAATGTGACACCTAACATGTATGCTTGGCTTCATTGTCTATGTGAGTGACATGCATGGACCATCACTGGAGGAAAAGAGTCCCTCAAACACAGGGGACTGCATGCAGCAAGTTTGATTACCCACCCATTATCATACTGAATTGCAATGACTTACAATGTGCACTTACTGATGACTTGATCTACTCCAGGACCTGGCATAAAACTGAGTTACTTTTAAAGGCCTCTTTCACACATTCGTATCAAACACGTATGTGAAAATCGATACCGGTGCCATCACTGTCATGGATGCAATCGGTGAGCTGTACATGTTTTTCACCTACCCATAGACTTTTATTGGCCCTTGTCATCTGTGCTGCCGGAAAAAAAACTAACAAGTCTCAATCTGTTTTGCATGGACACTCGGTCCATGTAAAAGCATGGAGATGTGCATAGCACTATAGGTTATAATGGGTACGCGTGGCATGTGAAGGGTATCTAAGTGTTATTTAGCTACAGTTATATGTCCTCGATAATAAATGGCCATTTTCATATGACACGTTATGTACATACACCCTACATATATTGAACCACATTCACTATTATTGCGCTGCGACATAGCAGCTACATGACTTGCAGTAACTTGCGACTGGTGTTTAGTCACAAGCACCTCGCTTGTGCAGGTGTAATGAATGCTGCATCTTGTGATAAATTGAGGAGGGAGGGGCGCCTGAGCTAGGAAACTACTGAAACAGATGGTTTCCTATCTTCCATACTTGCGGAAATACACTATATGACGAAAACAAACTTGCTTGGGGTCCAGTTGGCCCCATACGACTAATTAGAGGTTGATACCAAAATACCTAAAAGCGATCTTAAAGAGGACCTGTCAAGGTGCAAAAATTGACCAGATTTTGCTCTCATTTCTATCATGCTGCTCCCTTGATTATTCAAAAATTTTCTTTCAAATCTGCCAAACAGTTATGGGCATTTTTATTTAGTGTTAATTTTTAGGGTCTTTACAAGGAGATGTGGCTCACTGGATTCTCTGGGGTTGCATCTTTAGGTAGCAAAGTATTATTACCCTTTGAGCAACACTAGTTACCGAATTTTGCGGACTATAAGACGCACCAGACCATAAGACGCATCCCATATTTTGAGGAGGAAAATAGGATTTTTTAAAAAAATAAAATGGTGGTGCATCTTATAGACTGATTTTACTGTAGCTTACCCAGAGGCTTCGGTGGTGGTGTCACAGGAGGCAGAGTTGCTGCTTCAGAAGGCCGGTGGCAGTAGGAGTGAGGCGATGATGTGGGCCTTGGGCTGGGAGGAGGGGGTGTCCCGGCGGTGCGAGGCTGCAGGTACTGGGCTCTCAGAAGATGTCGGTGGTGAGCAAAGTCTCCTTTCCATTGATTTCCCTGTGGTGGGCTTCAGGAAAATGGTCACTGAAGGCAGCGCATTAGCAGGTTGAGGTCTTGGGAGACGATTAAGTTTGTATTGGTCAGTGAAAGGCTGGTGCTAAACAACAACATGTGTCACACAACTTCGAGATTGTGGTGTCGGATCGCATGATATGATATCCTATGGTGTTGCATTGAAACTTGCGAAGGTCGCAAGTGTTTCCATGTGTGTTCGATTTTCTGACTCGAACATTACTCAAGTACCATAGACTTGCATGTCACTGTGACTTGCATGCGTCTATTCTGCAATTTGGCTTCTCGTTTTTTTACCGCAAAATTGCGGATTTAAAATAGTCACGTGATAGCAATTTGCAGAAGATGTATTTGGTCACGCGAGTTGTCTGAGAACTCCTGTCGCACGATTCGCTGTGTAGCCCAAACTAAAAAGGATTTTGAATGACCGGCAATAGACTTGCTATGTTGTCGATCAGCGCTACTTATGGGCAGAAATCAGCTTAACTCCACTATGAAATCAATTATTTTTATACGAAGAGTCATCCTCACAATAACAATTTATTAGGCAAATAATGTAGACGAACTTTGCTAATATGCCTGCTCACAGTCTGGGATTTTTGCTGCACCATTATTGCTTTTACTGTACAGTATGTGGCAGTTGTCTATAAAAGTCCATTCTGGTTCAGACATAGGACAGATAGGCTCTGGGTAATTACTTACAGTAGTTATAGAGGGCCAGGCCTCACTTCCCTTTTTAACCGAGGTGTGAAATACAGAGACCTATAAAGCAAGATCTCTATACCCTTAAGGCAGGAAAAATAGACCTTGACAAAAGCTGATTACATGCTTGCAAATCACCCAGCTGCTGCTTTCTTTACTTACCATGGCTTGAAAGAAGATAGTTTTCTCAGTGCAAAGTTTTTTTTCATGCTCCATTGGGTTTTCCACTTCTTGATCAATTACATCCATTGGTGAAGTTATATTAACCCTTAAAGTCCCAAAGCAATTGGTTCAACAGCATATAGTTCAGGGAGCAAGAAAAAAGTTTCAAGTGTGTTTTGTCTTCATTTTTAGTCTTTTCTTCATGTCCTTATTTCCTTTAGCCCACATGCAAAAACTCTGGTTTTCCTTTTTGATGCATTTTTTCTACACTAAAATACATCTGCTAACTCATTTTTTTTGCTTGTTTTTGGTGCTGTGTTTTTCTTGACAGTTTTTTTTTATTCAGTTTTATGTTTTTTTAAGTGCAAAAACACTGCAACTCCACAAGATTTTTCAAGATGCATGTGCAATTTTACATGCGTTTCTTCAGGCTTCCCATAGAAGTCTCTATGGAAAAACACATTAGAAAATGCAAATTTCTGCGATCGTTATACGCACATTGGACATGAGTGAAATCTTATCCACTTTCCTAAGTGCAGCACATTTTCTGTGTAAAAAACACAATGTTTATGATACATGGGAAAATAACCTCATAGATTCTATTATGCCGTCATCAATTTTATAAGGCTATGTTCCCATGATGAGCTTTTGGTGAGTTTTTGATGTTGCAGATTTTCTGCACTATCTCTGCACCTTAAAGTCAACCCTCTGAAGCCACTGATATGGGCATTTAGATCATAGGAAGCTGAATAAAATTATACCTTGATATCTGTGATCGATGTCTTATTCCAGAGAAATCTAAGTTTCTTTTAATATGTAAATGAGCTATTAAGATCTATGGACCAGACATTGATCTGCATGAGAATCTGCCTCCAGTGATTATTTTTAATGAAAAGGGGAGTTACTAGTATGAGACATGTAGATCATGAGAGCTGACTGTCAGTCACTGCATGTCACATCCTTTTATTTAAAATAAGCTCTGGAAGCAGATTCTCAGGAAGATCAGTATGTGTCCCATAGATCTCAACAGCTCATTATATATTAACCCCTTTACCACCTTGTTTTTTTTTCCATTTTTGAGTTTTCGTTTTTGGCTCCTCCTCCTCCCAGAGCCATAACTTTTTTATTTTTCCAGCAATATGGCCATGTGAGGGCTTGTGGGATGAGTTGTACTTTTGAACAACATCATTGGATTTACCATATTGTGTACTGGTAAACAGGAAAAAAAATCCAAGTGCGATGAAATTGCAAAAAAGTGCAGTTCCACAATTGTTTTTTTCTTTTACCATGTCCAGTAAATGCTAAAACTGACCTGCCATTATGTTTCTCCAGGTCATTATGAGTTTTTAGATACCAAACATGTCTAGGTTCTTTTTCATTTAAGCGGTAAAAAAAATCCAAAATTTGTTAAAAAAAATAAAAACTGCCATTTTCTGAGAACTGAAGCATCTCCATTTTTGAGGGCTTATTTTTTACTCGCCAAGCTGACGTTTTTATTGATACTATTTTTGGATAGATACAGTGTTTTGATCGCCCGCTACTGCATTTTGATACATTGTTGCTGCGACCAAGAGCACATAATTCTGGTGTTTTGATTCTTCTTCTTGTTCCGCTGTTTACCGATCTTATTAATTCTTTTTAATATATTGATAGATTGGGTGATTCTGAATGCAGCGATACTAAATATGTGTATTTTTCATTTTTTTAAATTTGATTTTGAATGGAGTGAAACCCCTTTCCATTGTGATTTGAACTTTTATAGTTTTGGCATTTTTTTTATTTTTACTTTTTACTTGCTTCAATAGTTTCCACGGGAGACTAGAAGCTGCAATCACCCGATCGCCTGTGTTACACATAGTGGGGCTTCAGCCCTGCTGTGCGTAGCAAAAATGCTCATTTGTTATAAGTACCAGCCACAAGGTGGTGCTCATAGCATTCTGGCAATCACAGGGGTCTCCTGCAGACCTCGGGTTGTGATGCTATCCTATTGGTGCTCTGCGACAGAGGTGCCGTTGGGTGGAGTCAGTGACCCGCTTCTGGCGCTGTGATGTTAAATGCCGCTGTCAGAGATTGACAGCGGCATTTAACATGTTAGCAGCCACAGGTGGATCATGATTCCACCTGCGGCTGTCAAGGTCACATGTCAGCTGATGAAAACATAGGTTGTAAAGGGGTAAATAAATATGTGGATCATTCTGGAATAAGACATCGAATCGCATATATCAAGATATTTTATTCAACTTTATATGATTTACATGCCTATATAGATGGCTAAAGGAGGTTGACCCTACTGACAGATGACTTTAATTGGCAATCTTATACAATGCTCAAGAGTAGAGTTGGGAAAAAAGATTTGCAGAGCCCTGGTTCAGCAGCCATGATGACAATAGTCTGTTGTCATTGGACCAGAGCACTTCGAACTTTTCACCTACCTGCCAGCATCCCTTGTGCCTCTTTTGATTAGTAAGCTCTTGTGACATCATGCATGCCTTGTGCCACACAAAATGATGTTGCTGGTGCTACAAATCAGAAGAGGCACCTGGGATCATGCAGGTAGTAGAAGGTTTACAGTGCTCTAATCTATTGGCCATTAACTACAGACCTATCCATTGGAACAGGGTCTTGCAAATCTATTTGCTTTATTCTACTCAAGAGTCAAATACATGTGAAAGAGATGTTATAACTACTTTTTTTAGTTTACCAAATGTTTGCAGTTCAATAATAAGCTAATTGTGTGTGAAGTACAATACTGTTTAATAAAAAACTGATTTTTTTACCCAGACAGGCCAATCACAGTGCAGTTTTAGCTTTCCAAGAACAAAATATAACGTATAAGCCTTGCTGTGATTCATTGCTATGGGCTTTTCTTTTAGAGAGCTTCAGATCTCCCCCTGTTATCTCTGCAATGCATATAATAATAATATATGGAGGATTAGTAAACTATTTAAGGAATATTTAGGATCTTATACTCCATATAAGGACCCAGGAGCACTGTGGAGGTGTATGTGGAGAGTATGTAAGTTAGTGGATGAAGGCCATAAGGCTCCTTAAGGAGATGCATGGCTTCCGTTAACTGGCATACAGGCTTTATTGAGTGCGATGCCATGCCTTCTATGGGAGAAGCATCATATTGATGGAACATACCATGATTTTACTACTCCTGTGCATAAAATTGGAAGCATATGGAGATATAGTAGAGTCCTTTCAGTACATAATAGAGCAGTATTGCAGCCATGTGCCTGAGTTTCTTTGAATATTAAAAATCAAGTTTTTCCAAGAGGAAACTTCCTCAGGTAATGCTCCTTTTAGGGTATGTGCTAACGGTTTCATGTGGACACCAACACAGCCTCTGATTTTCCCAAGATAAATCTCTTCAGGAAAGTGCGTCGTTCTCCTGAGGCAGCATTGCCGGTGGTGTTGCCAATGTTCTTGTGGTGACTGTGCTGTTGGTGGCTTTCACACTATACTGCCAAGTAAAGAGAGTGGAAGCAGCCAAAAGAATGAGCAAGTCACTTCTTTTAACCATTCCAGAATTTCCGAACTATAAAGTTGTTAAAAAAAGTGACATAAGTTGAAACATGTGCAAAGCTATATTGTTTTATAGAGCGCACGTAAAGCAAACCTGTCAGCATGATTTTGCCAGTTTGATGCTGTTACACTGATTAAAATTATACCTGGGGTGAAGAAATAAGTCTTGTGGTTCTTGTGGAATCAGTGTTAGAAGTTTTCAGTTAATGATATGCTCATTCTCTGGAGCGGGACTGTAGGCAGAGTCTTATCTTGGTGCCCTAGGCCAGAGAAACCAAGAAGAGATCTGCCCACAGGCCGCTCCAAAGCACAACTATACGATACGATACAATACACTTTATTGATCCTGGGGGGAAATTACAGTATTACAGCAGCAATACAAACAGCAGTACATAAAATATTAGGACACAAATCTTGCACAGGTATACCAACATTACATAATAAATAAAGGTGGGTAGTTCAGGTGTATACAAGTCACTGTAAATTGACATTAGTACACCAGCCATCAGTCTTTATTTTCTACCACCCTTAGGAAATTATTATACATCCCCATAGCAGTAGGTACAAACGATTTCCTGAATTTCTCCTTCTTGCACCTTAATAGGATTAGACGACTGCTGAATGTGCTCTTCTGCTTCAAGAACAGCTCGTATAGGGGGTGTGCATTATTGTTCCTCATCATAGAGACAGAGAGAGACACAGACTATTTGTGCTTCAGGGCGGGCCTGTGGGCAGGTCTCTTCTTGGCTTCTCTAGCCTAGAGCACCAAAATAAGACCCTACGTATAGTACCGTCCCAGAGCATGAGCATCGCATTAAATGAAAACTTCTAACACTGAATACACAAAAACAACAAGACAGATTTCTTCACCCCAGGCATCATTTTAATCTGTTTAATGTTGCCAACCTGACAATGTCTGTAGTTTACTTAGCAAAATCCTGCTGACAGGTTTGCTTTAAGGTGCTTTTTCAGGCTGAATCTGCCTGAAAAATATGTTGTATGAACATACCATTAGGCCACATGCTTATGTTGAATATTTGTTCAGTACCTCAGTATTTGTAAGCCAAAAACAGGAGTGGAACAATCAGAGGAAAGGTATAATAAAAACACCACATCTGCATATTTTACCCTCTCCTGGTTTTGATTTACAAATACTGAGGTAAAAAAACTCACCAGATACTGAGCGTACATTAAGGGACTTCTTGGAGGATTTTTTTCTGAAATGTTTCTAGATTTGACAGTGACTAGTTTGGAATGACGTACATCAGGATCGTTTTAAAGAAGTAACATGCTTTTTTTTTTCCCACCAGGCATTTTTCAACGCTTCTTCAGGAAAAAAAAAACCTTGAAAAACTTCTCATATGAAAAGCAAAGTGTATTTCCCATAAAAACAAATAGGAACTGTTTTCCAAACTTTTTTTTAAGAGGATTTTAGAGAACTGTGTGTGAATATAGCCTAAAGCAGTTGAAACTTTGTCTACTTGCTGTCTATGGCAATTGTCACCATCTAGGTAGTTTCATTACCTTCTTCCTGCAACCTTGGGATCAATAACATTTTGTATTAATAGGCAATTCCAGGTCAAATTGTGTAATATTGCCTGATCATTTGGAATTTTGTACCAAGTTGTTCCAAACCATGGAGGTTTTAAATGAATTGTCATACTCTTTTATCTTCCATGTAATTATTAAATTTATAAAACACCCTACATATTATACTGTAATCCAAATATTACAAGTAAGGAAAAATTTCTATCAATTCTTTTCCAGGCTCATTGGTTATTAGCATTTATTTGGGACCTAGTCAGTAGGTGATGGGGTATGTACAGGTTTCTCCTGAAAAGCAAAGGACATGAACTGTTTGAATTAACCTCTGCACCTCTGATCTGAACAGGGGGTCTTTGCAGTCTTAGCCTCCCTATGTGGAAGGAGGAGTTAAAAATGAGGAAGCTGAGAGTGAAGGATATATTGAATGTACAGATTGAAAAGGTGAGCTAGGCATGTGGCATGGGCATGTGACTTGTTCCGAGAGGTATTTACAAGGTGCCTGAGAAGGTAATTAGCACCCAGAGCAGGCTGCAGGAAGTACTTTTGGTCACCTCCAATGAAGAATTTGTAATGAGCTGGAGGGCCTGATTTTCAATGGATGATTTGGCCAGAACAATAGCCCCAAACAGAACAGAGTACAAGGCTTACAAATGGTAACCTTAGAGGCAGTGGGCTCTTTTCCCATCAGTTTAAGTCAGTTTTCTAGTCAATAACATTTTAAACTTTTACATGACAAGTGGGTTTAGTGTAAGAGAAACTTAAGTGAATAATTCAAGACGAGTATGCAGAACGATTTAGCTGGCATGGAGAAAAGGAATATCAATGAGTAATATTTCATAGACTGAGTGCTTCAGTCCATGAGAGTTTTGCAGGCACAGTAAACATCTTGTCCATCAGCAAATGACATAACATTTGAGCTGGTAATAGACTGCATTATCACACATACTCCTTGCTTGCTGAATCATGTACAGAAGCAAGATAATCTGCCATGCAACATATTGTTTCCTAGGGAATTACATAATAGATTATTATTTCTCATTCACTTCTCCTGAATCGTTATCTTTGATATCCACAACTCTTGAAAAAGAAGCGCAAAATTAAAAATATATGAAGAAAAAAATAACAAAGACATTTAAGAATCCATGTCACAGATTTAAAATTCTCAACCTGCAATTTATAGATTTGCTCAATTCTAATCAATATTAATTTAGTAATATATATGTCACCGTTATTTTCGGCCCCTTTTTTCTAATACTCATGATGAGCATTTAGTGAATTTTTGATGTTGCAGATTTTCTATAGCATTTCTGCACCTATTAGACTATTAGGAAAATAAAAAAACATGAACAGTGATGGCACATATATAGGTAAATTAGGTTACTTGCGATTTTTTTTCAAATCTATGGTAATAACTTTGGAACACGTCTACACATCTTAATGATTTTGAGATTTTGGTTTCACAACACATTGTATATTAAGTTTGCGGTAAATTTAGGATGTTATGATTTGTATAGATAATTGTACCACACAAAAATAATTAACAAATTACATATAACACATGATTACTTTATTCTTGCATCATTTTTGAAATGTCATTTTTGTTAGGATGTTAGAAGAGTTAAAAATATAGCAGCAATTATTCACTTTTCCAATGAAATTTACAAACCCTATCTTTTTTAGAGACCACTTCATATTTGAACTAACTTTTTTAGGACAATTTGTCAGAAAGCCTACATATTAGGCCACATAAGTCGTTGGAAGATACTGTTGAAGTACACGACAAGGCTTGGAAGACAAAAAACACTATTTTAATTTTGTGGTGCAATTTTGAATTTTTTTTACATAGATTGCGAATGTCATGTCACATTTGCAGAGCACTTGAGGGGCCAAAACAGCAGAAACTCCTCACAAATGACCCTATTTTATGAAGTACACCCTCAAAAAATATATTTAGTAGTGTGGTAAACATTTTGGACCCACAAAGTGAAAAAAATGT
>VIAB01000944.1:23462-39239 GCA_009801035.1 Oophaga pumilio
CACAACTTTGGGTAAAAAAGGTAAAATACTTTAGGTAATACACACAACAAGGAACATAACTTTGGGTAAAAGGTGAAATACTTTAGGTAATACACAAGTTTGGGTAAAAAAGGTAAAATACTTTGGGTACAGAAGGTAAATTACTTTTGGTTACAAGGTCCCAGAGCAATTTTTCAAACTCTCTCATCCTGCCAGTCTATTCTTCCTTCAGGTGAAATAAAATATTCAGCAAATGTGTCCCTCATTCTGGAAACTGCCACAGAACTTCTATAGGTAATATTCTGGTAATCATGCAAGGTGGTTTCTTCAGAGTGGTCATCAATGGAAATCTGTTCCTTGCATATAACAAAATTGTGCAGGACCACACACGCTTTGACCAGCTCGTCCACAGTTTCTGTCTTGAGGTTGATAGCGTTCAATAGAACACGCCATTTGGCTGTCAGAATACCAAAAGCGCACTCCACCATTCTTCGTGCTCGTGTGAGGCGGTAATTAAATATTCTTTTAGTTGGCGTCAAGCCACTGCAGGAGTATGGTTTCAGAAGGTGTTCTGATAGCTGGAAGCCTTCATCCCCTACACAAACAAATGGCATTCGTGGCCCTGATGTTTCAGGCAGCAGTCTAGGGGGTAGGAATTGGAAGGTGTTTCCATAGAGATGACGCCCCATTGCCGACAATTTGAATACTTGTGAATCATTGAAGCGGCCATAGGCCCCAATATCAACCGCTATAAATTTGTATTCAGCATCAGCGATGGCCATGAGAACAATGGAGAAATATTTTTTGTAATTAAAATATTCGGATCCAGATCCAGCAGATTTGACAATGCGGATATGTTTCCTGTCCACTGCACCCAAGCAATTTGGAAACTGACAGATTTTTTGGAATTTATCAGCAATTTCCAGCCAACTCTCCGTTGTGGAATGTGGTATAAAATCGCCATGTAAAGAGTCCTACAATGCACAGCATGTGTGCTTCACAATTCCAGAGATGGTGGAAATCCCAAGTCTGAACTGGAAAAGGAGTGACGAAAGGGATTCTCCAGTTGCAAGGAATCTGTGAATAAAAAAAAAGGTGACAAATAAGTTCAAAATAACAGCAATAACATAACAGTTATAAGTCAGCTTTAACAGTTAGAGATACTATAAAAATAATTATTACAAACTGCAAGCAACAACATTACAGATACAAGTGTGCTCTCAAGTGAGCAGATCCAATAAATATGGCTTACCGAAGAGTCAGCATCAGACGCTCCGCCGGTGAAATGGAGAAGCAGCAATATGTGTCCAACTCGTTCCACCAATACATCAAAGTTCTCCATTTGCATCCGAACATATGAGAAAAATTTCTCAGGGTTTCCTGATAGCTCAATGTATAGTGTAGAATACACCCCACGCGTCATTCTCTGGGCTGTAATGGGGTGGATCCACAAACGTCGTCGGCATTGACGCATGATGCGCTGCTGTCTCTCTCGCTCCTTCTCCAGAACAATCGCTTTCAAACGATTCGCCGTCCATCTTCGCCAGCCACTTGCTCTTCTCTACAACCTGCACTTGCTTCTCTACAACCTGTCAAAGATGGGCTGTAGGAACACCGTATATATAGATTTTCAGTAGCCAATCACGTTTGGGAGCCCCCAATGGGCGTTTTTAAAAACCGGATCTGTCGTAATCCGTCGAAAAACGGATAAAAAAATGGACAATACAGATGGAACAGATCTGGTTTTTAGCTGGATCCGGTAGACGGATCTGGCAAAAAACCGGATCCATTTCATCCGTTTTTACACAACTTGAGCTGGATCCGGCACTCCGGCATGACGCCGGATCATGTCTGACAGCAAAAACCTGATGTGTGAAAGTAGCCTTAGGCAGCCGCATACCCGAAGCTATTAAGCAGAGATGATAAAGGGGAATCTAAATAAATAGATTAATTTACAAACACAAAGCTCTGCAGTCACTGAACAGCATAAACACTTAGATAATATTTATTCTTTAATAAACTAAAATAATGTTACAATGAACGAACTTGATACAGGAAACCACATAGCGGAACAATACAATGCAGTTAATAAAAGCACTAATGAAAATACTGGTTCATTATTTGTAAGGTGACAAAACGAGATCAAAAGATACATATTTCTGTGCTGCAATAATAATGGAAATACAATTTTACTTGGCGAAGGTCGTATAACTTTACCATTGAAAACACCCTAAAGGATGATCATTAATTATCACGGTCATTACTTATTGGTATGATTTTTTTCCTTTATAGAAGAATTAACTTGTTGATCGAATTGTTGCCTCTCTGCAACGAGTAGTTGAATTATGCCCGTCTTATGTCACACAAACCAATAACCTAGGGGCAGTATTGGCTTTCCCTAAAGAGAGCACATGCATATGGAGTCTTGCAGAGAATGCTCTGTTAGATAAAAGTATGCAGAACAAAAGAAATTAGCTTGATAGTATAAAGGAAAAGTGTTTATCTTCTAAGTCAAAATTCGACCTTTTAATGAGTCATTCAACATAACCAGGAATAAATGAATAAATAACAAGACAGAAACTCATCTACAGACAGCATTAACTACCTTTCATGTAGAAAAGAATTTCAAAGTACAAGAGTACAAGTCATCTCCGTGCAAAATATCCTGAGCTTAGGTTCGGAGGCCCCTACATTTTTGATCCGTGTAGTATGGATTTTTAAGAAGGTGCCCATAACTTCTAGGAACATAGCTATACCATTTTGAAAAAGACACAAAGTTTTTTCTCATGGATCTCCATCCATGCCAAATTATAAAGGTAATCCCTCTTGAAAGCAGCGATCCTTGGGAAAAGTATTGTGCCGTACTGGTCTGCATAGACCATTTTGCTAATTTATATATATAGATGTGAGGAAGGAACAGCCACCATCTTGGATATGGCCTGTTCCAGCCGCCACTTTGTCTGTTCCAGGTGCTATTCTGTCTGAATTCACAGATTCACAGCAGCTAACTGCTGTAATGCCCCATGTCCTTAGGCATATTGAAGACAATAGGGTTTAGTCTCCACTGTGAATAGCCAGGCCTTTTAGTATGCTAAGTAGGCCAGGCCAAAACAGTACTTCAAAGCTGGGGGCTTCAATTAGATAATACCTGCCAGCTAGACACAGAAAGCACATCCATTGTATTTCCCAGACCCTATGGCTCCGTTCTAGGATTATGAATTATGAGCACATCTTTCTAGGTACAGACTCATAAAAAATATCTGCGTGATCCTGCGGACCTCGAGCATCTGACAGTGCAACTCCCGAGTCGGTGATGGCTCGGGGGCCTGAGATATAGAGATTGGCCCTCCATAGAGACCCAATCGGGCCAGGTTTGATCTCCACTGGACATGCAAAACATGCTGCATCCGCTGGTACCTCTCGTGTCCTGATCCGATCTTCCTGGAGAAAGTTAACCCCTTTGTTAGATATTGTGAATAAATTCTGCAGGGAGCTAAGGGTGGAGATTATCAGCCCACCCTCTGAAACCGAGGGGAGGGACCCAGCAGGTTTAAGAACTGTGAGCGGATGGCAGACTCTCTCTATTCTCACAGAAGCCAAGATGATGAAAATCTAAGAAGGAACAAGGGACAGATCTGCCAAGGGAGCAGCGACACACATTTTGGGGGACTGTCCAGCAACTAAGATTCTTACCTGTGGATCGCAGAGCTCCCTGCCTCCACATGAAACCTACAACCTGGTAATATTGACCTCTAGCGTAATACCTCTAAGCCTTGTACCATTATTGGTGTATTTTACTCAGACTGAAAATCCACTGTAATTCCGTTGTATAGCTTACTGTATATTTTTGTAATTACCTAGTGCACCCTTAAGGCAATTAAACCATAAAATTAATTTTGGGCTGATGCTTTTACTCTGATCACGAATCTTAGAATACCCAGTGGGTAACAGGACACCCTCCCCGGCGGCCATTTGCTCTAGGTGCAGATTCCCTTAATGACCTGAGAGACAAAGGGGGCGCTGGAGAGCTGTGCCTGTGTAGTACGTCACATTGGTGACGTGGAAGGGGGTTTCCTTCGCAATAGACATAAAGCTAAATCTATATCTTCCTCTGTCCTCTAATACCTGTCAGGTTAAAATTTATCATGAACACACATTTTGAGGAATCTGCTGATAATTTCATGTCTATGCTTCTCCTGAGAACACCCATACCATGAGAAACAGGGATACGTGATTTCACCACACATTCTTTTCCAGATAACAAGCAGACTGAAACCAATATTCCCACATCAGCATTTTTGAAATGGGAATAACTGTGCCCAAGAGCCACAGGACCTGAAACAACAACAAAAAAAGCTAAGCACAGCTGAACTACACTGTTTCCAATATTCCCATAGTAATTAATGTATTTATCTAATGTGAGCAGGGTTGTGCTGACTCTCCCATGAAGTCAGGGAAAAAATGATTGTACTTGTTGGATTTAAACATTCTCAACTCTTTGTTCCCAGAGGAAACAAACCACTGCCAAAAATGTGCGTACTATCCACATGTCTAGACACCAGCACAAAGGCCTTCTCCCTTCTCCTATGGCTGCCTCCCTTTTCTATAATCCAACTCAGATTTTTAAATAACCCAGCAAATTCATTTTCCTTCAACATCCAAGGCCTTTCGGCCGACTCAGATAGACATATGCTGTGTAAGTATTCAGTAATCTTTGCATTACTACCTTGCCTCACCATCCATTTCTCTCAGCTGGCTTATCATCTCTTCAGCAAACGCTTGCTTATCAACAATCTGCATTTACTTCCTGATTCAGACCTGCAGATAACCATTTGCTTGATGCAACTTTTTTTTGCTATGCTAGTGCTGTTCCTACATCAACACTCCTATGACAGTGCTTACTGCTGCAAGCAAATAATCAGTTCATTGTTCATAATTTGCAGTTAAACATTTGTTTGCTGTAAGCATGATGAACTCTTCTCTGGTGCTGTTCACACTACAACACTGCTGCAATAGTAAGCAAACTTTTCAACCAGCTAGTATCCACTTTGTTTATCTATCAATTCTGTCTGTGGACAACCACTTATTTGCTGATTGCCTTTGTCTCTTTGTCTCTATCATTGATATTCAGTTTCCTGACAGCATGCAACAATGTCAACAATCATTTGATTGCTCCAAGTATTGAACTGACTATATTTCAATTATTGTGTATTTCCACACTCCTGGCATTGTGTCTTTTGGTGTTACCTAGTCAGTTCAGTTATCTGACTGCCAATCTGCATTCCTTGCAGTCTACATGCCATCGGACAAGTCTTTTCCATTTGTCCTCACATTTGGTCTGTGTTATTCATCTTGACCTACAGTCATGGCCAAAAGTTTTGAGAATGACACAAATATTATATTTTCACATGATCTGCTGCCCTCTGGTTTTTATGTGTGTTTGACAGATGTTTTTATCACAGACAGAAATATAATAATTGCAAACATATGAGTAACAAAAGCTTATATTGACAGTTAGAATGAGTTAATGCAGCAAGTCAATATTTGCAGTGTTGACCCTTCTTCTTCAGGCCCTCTGCAATTCTCCCTGGCATGCTCTCAATCAACTTCTGGACCAAATCCTGACTGATAGCAGTCCATTCTTGCACAATCAATGCTTTCATTTTGTCAGAATTTTTAGGTTTTTGTTTGTCCACCCGTCTCTTCATGATTGACCACAAGTTCTCAATGGGATTAAGATCTGGGGAGTTTCCAGGCCATGGACCCAAAATCTCTATGTTTTGTTCCCTGAGCCATTTAGTTATCACCTTTGCTTTATGGCAAGGTGCTCCATCATGCTGGAAAAGGCATTGTTGCTCGCCAAACTGCTCTTGGAGGGTTGGGAGAAATTGCTCTTGGAGGACATTCTGGTACCATTCTTTATTCATGGCTGTGTTTTTAGGCAAGACTGTGAGAGAGCCGATTCCCTTGGCTGAGAAGCAACTCCACACATGAATGGTTTCAGGATGCTTAACAGTTGGCATGAGACAAGACTGGTGGTAGCGCTCACCTTGTCTTCTCCGAATGAGGCGTTTTCCTGATGTCCCAAACAATCGAAAAGGGGATTCATCAGAGAAAATAACTTTACCCCAGTCCTCAGCAGTCCACTGCCTGTACCTTTTGCAGAATATCAGTTTGTCCATGATGTTTTTTCTGGAGAGAAGTGGCTTCTTTGCTGCCCTCCTTGAGACCAGGCCTTGCTCCAAGAGTCTCCACCTCATAGTGCGTGCAGATGCACTCACACCTGCCTGCTGCCATTCCTGAGCAAGCTGTGCACTGCTGGTAGCCTGATCCCGCAGCTGAAACACTTTTAAGAGACGGTCCTGGCGCTTGATGGTCTTTCTTGGCCGCCCTGGAGCCTTTTTGGCAACAATGGAACCTCTCTCCTTGAAGTTCTTGATGATGCGATAGATTGTTGACTGAGGTGCAATCTTTCTAGCTGCGATACTTTTCCCTGTTAGGCCATTTTTGTGCATTGCAATGATGACTGCACGTGTTTCTTTAGAGATAACCATGGTTAACAGAAGAGAAACAATGATGCCAAGCACCAGCCTCCTTTTAAAGTGTCCAGTGGTGTCATTCTTACTTAATCATGACAGATTGATCTCCAGCCATGTCCTCATCAACACCCACACCTGTGTTAATGGAGCAATCACTGAAAAGAGGTTAGCTGGTCCTTTTAAGGCAGAGCTGCAATGATGTTGAAATGTGTTTTGGGGGATAAAGTTCATTTTCTAGGCAAATATTGAGTTTGCAAGTAATTGCTGTTAAGCTGATCACTCTTTATAACATTCTGCAGTATATGAAAATTGCCATTAGAAAAAGTGAAGCAGTAGACTTTGTAAAAATTAATATTTGTGTCATTCTCAAAAGTTTTGGCCATGACTGTACAACTTAAGGGTATGCCACACTAAGCAATATCGCTAACGGGATCGCTAAAAAACGTCACTATTTAGCGATCCCGTTAGCGATGTTGCTGTGTGCGGCAGCTTCCAGCGACGAGCTTCCTGCTGGGATCTCGCTCGTCGCCAGAAACGATCCGGACCCTATTCTCGTCGCTGGCGCTCCCGCTGGGTGAGTATACATCGCTGTGTGGCACCTTTTCTTAGCGATTTAGCGGTACTTTTGTACCGTTAAATCGCTAAGAAGATCGCTAACGGCGATAGCGTCGTTAGCAATATCGCTAAATGTGGCACACATTTAGCGATATTAAAACGATCCCGCTAGCGATCTCATTAGTATGCGCCGCTAACGAGATCGTTAGCGGGAGCGTTTAGTGTGGCAGTACCTTTAGAGATGCAGCTCACTAGCTCAGCCCATAAGTCTGGAATTAGTTTATTCTTCTGAGCCCACTATAAGCGCGTGTTTACTTGGCCAAGCTGAACAAACCTGTTTAAAGGGGAGCTAAGAAAAATAGTTGTTAGCTGACATCTATTGATAGCGTATGTGAAATTATTTGATTAAAGGTTGTCTCAACTCCTTACATTGTTAAAATGGCAAACTGCTTGTAAAAATAAGCTACTTTGCAATTTACCTGTTATCAAAAATCCTCTCTGCTCTCAACAATTTAAAAAAATTTTATTGCATAGTTTACTGCTCATTGCCAAGGTTACCAGGCACGTCTGTAGTCTGAGAGTGGCCAGTTTGCTAGGCAATCAGTGTACAAGTGTGCACAATGTGCAAGTTGTTTGCTACACATCTTACAAGAACTGCTTGCCGGATTGCAGAAACACCTAAGAGAGGACAATATAGGCTACTGGCATACCTATATGGCTAGTCTGAACTGTCAATCTTCAGGAACGCATTGCCTCCTAGAAAGCAAGAAGCAAAGAGGCAGGGGTGTTACTTGCTCCTGGAGAAAGGAGATAGTACTGTAGGAAGATGGACCGGGCTAGGGCAGTTTCATGAGTATCTGGGCTTGAACCACCGGGGCTGTCACCAGTGTTGTAGGGGGAAGGTATTTCTGACTGGAGCAGACCCGGGCACATGACTGCAGGGGGCGGAGTGGAGATAAAAGGAGTTGAGCGCGGGAAGAAGGGTGTTCTGGCGGGAAGACTTATCACATGTGAGGAGAAGGTTGACTTCGTCCCACGCCACCCAGAAGGCCTTCCCTGCGGCCTATCTCCTCTGACGAGCACATCCTGCATGCCAAAAGACTTGATCACATTTCAGACTCCTGTACCTGAGAACTCTGACTGCTCAGTGCCTCGCTTGGTGCTGACGGACGAGCTGTGCCGTCCTCATGCAGCACGCTCACTCTTCGGGCCCCGGTGCGGTCTCCTCTCCGGGACCTTGTGCCTCACTTGTTTCTCCGACTTCTACTCCCTGTGAAACACTGTGTACTAGGTCCGGGACTCCGTACCAGAAGAAGCCAGGAACCGCCGTTTCGTTACAGAGACATTCTTTCAACTACATCCGGGAACGTTTTAGAGACTTCTCTGGAGAGCTGCGTTGATGTCGTGGGATCCAACCCCCACCATCAGGAGGCCACTAAGTCTTAAGTTGATCTAATCTTTTACTGCCCGTTTATCTACGTTTTTCTTCATTGATTTACTCCCCTTTATCTGCATTGTATTGAACCCGCTAAATCCCTGTGCGGAGTATTAATTTATCATTCATTTACTGCATAAAAATACCCTTTAACTCTAGCTCTGCCTCCTGCTCATCACTGCATCCCACGTTCCTGCTAGAATCTCACAGTACAAACCTTTAATATAGTTAGCAAAGCAAAAAAAAGATGTAGCTCACCAGTATAATACCTTAGGCATCCTACTCATACACAGTGCAATGATCCTGCCGGCTCACAAGTGAAACTAGAAAGCGGGAAGAAGCATCCAGGATCCTGGGAGACCCCAAAACACAATTGTGGCATCCCAGGAGTTTGGTTGCCACAGTGACCTTGCCTCCCTCCAGGGGAGAGTGATGTCATGCCTGAAAGCAAGGAACAGGTAACACAGCATGCAACACCTTTTCTTACTCCAGACCAGAAGGAGGAGCTCTAACACCTGATTTTCAGGAAAGCTTCGCTGGAATATTCAGGCTGGGGGAGGAGTTAGGAGTCTGGCTGGAGGGATGAGAGAGGACAGATGTGTAGAGACAAGCTGGGGAAAAGATGGGCTATAGAGAGCTCACCCCCAACTCTGAGCGCCAGAAACCGGACCCCCGGAGTCCGAGGCTGAGTGGGTGAATTAAAGTCCCAGCAGCAGAATCCGGAGGGCAGAGGACAGCAGGTTCTCTGTTCCAACTAAGACTCTACTACACTGCAGCAGCACATGTGAGCCGGAGACTCCATAGCTGAGCCATTCCTGAAGCAGGCTAGAGCTGCCTGTTATGAGAGTGAAGTTTTACCTACTGTAGACAAGAGACAGAGAGAGGAACTTGGACGGAGCTTATAGCAGCCAGTGCCTCAGAGAACAGCACTAGAAAGGAGACCTCACATCCCACCTGAAATAAGGGGATTCCAAATTGCTTTCAGGCTGACCTACTCCAGCACCATTTGTACTCAATGCCCTGTATACTTTTCCTGCAAAAACTGTAAGTAAAGCTTTGGAAACTGCATCTGACTGTGTCTTCTCAAGTCCTTCCTGTAGCACACACTCTGCTACATCTTCCAGCACCATTACTTACTATACCATCTCACTGCCCTGAGACAAGTTTCACTTGTGGGAAGCTATTCCAACTCTGCTACATCACACCATCAGTTTTAGAGAATCTGCACTGCAGCGCTGGTCACCTCTGACCAGACACCACAAGTGGCGTCACGAATACCTTACTACAAACTCTAACATCCCCTGTAAATATTCCCCTTCTTATTGGATGCCCAGGGCCACGAACTGGGTCACTGCCGTTGTGACACATCCCTTCAATACACCGGCCCGGTACCGAGTACCCCACTGCCCTGGCAGGCGATCCACAATCCTGCCCTGATTAAGGATTATATTATTCGAAACACGTAGGTTTAAACTTTTGCTGAATATGTCATTGAATTCCATGACCTCTATTCCTATATTAACCAATAAATAAAGAATTTCACTCACACATGTCATAGATTGCATTTTGGAGTCTCTCAGTCTTCTTTATATACTTGTATGTGTACACTATTCCCATACATGCAATAAATATCAGAGGGAAATAAGAAGAGATCCCAAAATATTAAAAAAAAATATTTTATTAAAGAATCAAATATAAAATATATCATAAAAAAGCAAAGAAATACTGTTCAAGGGACGCCGGGCAATTTATAGAGTAATATTGTCAGATAAATCCAATAATGCAAATATAGATATGAATGAATAAAGGCAGACTAAAGTATATAAATAGTACTTATTGCAGCATGGCTCCTAACTTCCCTATTGCCAAAACTGGGATAATAGTGAAGGGGTTAAATAACCCAAGTCAGATAGAACATACTTATAAATGAGCGATATATATGCAAAATCCCCACAAATAGTACTTATTAAGGCAGCATGACTCCTAACACCCCTATTGCCAAAAATGGGATAATAGTGAAGGAGTTAAATAACCCAAATCAAACAGAGCATACTGATAAATGAACGAGATATATGCAAAAATGATATGGCAATGATATTTACCTATAACAGATGGTATGGGTATGCTCTGTTTGATTTGGGTTATTTAACCCCTTCACTATTATCCCATTTTTGGCAATAGGGGTGTTAGGAGTCAATAAGTACTATTTATATATGGGGGATTTTTTGATTGTTTCCCCGATATGTATATATATATATTTTTTTTGGTGCATAATAATTTTTGGGTGTATGGTTTCAGACAGATACTTTAGTCTGCCTTTATTCTATATTTGCATTATTGGATTTATCTGACAATATTACTCTATAAATTGCCCGGTGTCCCTTGAACAGTATTTCTTTGCTTTTTTATTATATATTTTATATTTGATTCTTTAATAAAATATTTGTTTTTAATATTTTGGGATCTCTTATTTCCCTCTGATATTTATTGCATGTATGGGAATAGTGTACATATTCTATGTGAAGTGCCATACTTTATTTTAGACAGTTTTTGGTTGATTCTTTATATACTTACCTGAGGCTTATCCTTAAGGGTATGCCACACTAAACAACATCGCTAACAGGATCGCTAAAAAACGTCACTATTTAGCGATCCCGTTAGCGATGTTGCTGTGTGCGGCATCTTCCAGCGACGAGCTTCCTGCTGTGATCTCGCTCGTCGCTGGAATCGCTCCGGACCCTATTTTATCGTCGGCGCTCCCGCGGCGCTCCCGCTGGGTAAGTATATATCGCTAGTGTGGCACCTTTTCTTAGCGATTTAGCGGTACTTATGTACCGCTAAATCGCTAAGAAGATCGCTAACGGCGATAGCGTCGTTAACTATATCGCTAAGTGTGTCCGACACTAGCGATATAGAAACAATCCCGCTAGCGATCTCATTAGTATGCGACGCTAACGAGATCGCTAGCGGGATTGTGTAGTGTGGCAGTACCTTTAGGGTCTGTTTATGCTGATAAAGTCACAAGACATTTAGGGATTACATTATTTGCATACTATCACCTTAACATAGTAGTGTAGCCTTTGACTAAGCAAAATGTTTTAACTAGGGTTATGACTCCTATTGTGGGAACTCTACTTAGAATCTTACTGTTACTCAGTGACCAAAATTGAAAACTGTTATTGTTAGCAGAAAGAGCACAGTACGCAGACAATAAGCCATAATGAATAGTAAAATGACCCTTGTTAGTGAATATTGGTTTGCACGATGGGTAAACACTGTGATTGCTTATGACTGTATGTGAATCATTCAGACTTTTTGTTGGGACACCAGAACATCAATCTTCATAAACGCCTGTTGCCATATGCTCTCAGCACTAACATTACAGACCGTCACAATGAATTATAGAGAAGGAGACATATGTAACCACGAGCAGGTCATCCCCGACACTGGTTTACACACCACTTCAGCAAAATATTTATAGCCCAGGCTATGCACAATACTATATCTGCCAATAAGCGGAATGATTTTAATTTAATTATTACAATGGTAGGCTACCAATCTTAATTACATGAGACATCAAGGTCAAACTCAAGGATTCATCATAAGTAGTACCATATTTACTAGTTCACATAAAACATACAATCAGGTCATGACTTTGAAGATTTGCTCATTTCTGTGTATCGGCCTAGCGGATCGCTGCACTCTGCAAACGACTTTCGACTAACCTCTGCACTAATCCGTACCTCCCACTCCCGACTCCAAGACTTCTCCCGCGTTGCACCAATCCTCTGGAAGGCTCTACCCCAAGAAATTAGGACCAGTCACAACTTGCACAGTTTTAGGTGCTCCCTCAAAACACATTTGTTCAGAGCAGCCTATCACGTTCCCTAATCAAAGTCATTTTATGTGTAAGTGTGTGTGTAGCCCATTCACTATGTCCATCGATCCTCCACTCCCTCAAGATGGCTGGACCATCATTGTAAATACACACCTGTACTTTGTATCTCCCCCACCTCATTGTAGATTGTAAGCTCTCATGAGCAGGGTTGTTTTAGTTTGCTTTAATCATTGTATTATTGTTAACGTTGTTACTTATGACAGTTGTGTTCGAAACTGTTAAACTGTAAAGCGTTGCGCAATATGTTGGCGCTACATAAATAAAGATTATTATTATTATGTTACACACCTGTCCTGGATCTGCTTCCCTCACCCCAGTCCACTCAACTCTGTGATGTTCCCTGTCAGATTTTGCAGGTGGCCCAGAGTGCTCCGGTGTGATCATCTGCCTGGGCTTACACACAGTGGCATGTAAAATTGTTGGCATCCCTAATCAAAATTACTGTTATTGTGAATAGATAAGCAACTTGAAGAAGAAATTATCTCTAAAAGGCCTAAAGATAAAGATGAGGTAGCTCCAGCATCTCTGCCTTCTGCCCCTCTTTCTCGGCAGAGATGCCGACTTACTCACAGTCACGGCCTCCATCTCATACTTCCTGCTCCAGCTGCTGATGCCCAGGGTGCATGCAATGTGCACAGATCCCCAGGCACTGTACTTAGGGCATGCACAATCTCATCCTCTTAAAGGGACAGCGTGCACCATCCTAAAGTGTCCCCAGTTGTTAGTTCTCTGGTTTCAGTGCTCGATTCCTGTATAGCTGCCTGTCTATCAGCCGTGCCTGCCTGTCTGTCTATCAGCCATGCCTGCCTGTCTGTATTTCTGCCATGCCTGCCTGCCTATCAGCTGGTCCAGTTCGCACCTGCCAATGCTCATCTGTACAGCAACTGGTCCAGTCCATACCTGTCAGGGCCCTTCTGTACATCAGCCAGTTCAGTCCGTACCTGTCAGTTCCCTTCTGTACATCAGCCGGTGCAGTCCGTACCTGCCAGGGCTCAACTGTACATCAGCTGGTCCAGTTCGCACCTGCCAGTACTCATCTGTACTTCAGCAGGTCCAATCTGAATCTGTGGTTCCCGGGTTCCTACAGTTCCTGCCTGCATCTACTATTCCTTTCTTTGAGCCGCAAGTGCTACTCCTACCTAGGGGGTTAGCTGAAATTTACCCAAGGTCATTCCTGGAGTAGCGCCTGGTCCCACCTCCTTTGTCTCTCCTCAAATCACGGTATCATCAGCCGCTGTGCATCAAAGGTTGGATTTGGTGAGGCACCTAGTTACGCCCATCCAGGCATTCCTTGGGCCTCGACACGGTGGTTCCCCCACCCAGCCCATTACAGATGACACATTTTCTTTGTACTTTAAAAAATATATATATGTATTTTCATTTTTATTTAAAAAATTACAAAAAGGAAAATGAGGTGATGCAAAAGTTTGGGCACACTTGGAGATTTGTGTGTTCACATAATGGCTTGTTCACTATCATGGTTAGGAAAGGTCAGGTGACGCAAATTTCCCAGCTTTATAAAAACCCAGCCTCTAACCGTGTGCCAAAAACTGCAGGCAAGGGTTCCCCTAAGCAGCTGCCTAGCACTCTGAAAATGAAAATGGTGGAGGCCCATAAAGTAGGAGAAGGCTATAAGAAGACAGCAATCTCCAAAAAATCCTCAAGCAAGAATTGAAAGACTCTTGTCTGGCTACAAAAAGCGTTTACAAGCTGTGATACTTGCAAATAGGGGTTCTGCTAGTTCCTAACTATGCAGGATGCCAAAACTTTTGCATTGACCCATTTACCTTTGTGTGACTTTTCAAAGATAAAAATATATATATTTTGCCTAAAATACAAAGCAAATGTATTATCTTTAACTTTAGCTGTTTTGGAGATCATTTCATCTTCAACTTGCTTAACTGTTAACAGTAATTTTGACCAGGGGTACCCAAACTTTTACATGTCATTTTAAGACGTACCAAGACACACACATGTGTCTTGATATTAAAACTTTTAGTGCTCCTGAGTCCTGGTTGCCTACAGACTCCAGTACCTCTGCTAACTGCTTCCTGGTCTCCTGTATGCCTGCAGCCTCCATTACCTTCCTACCTGCTTCCCAGTCCCCACTCTACCTGTGGCATCCAGTGATTATCCTACCTCTTTCCCCAGTGCCTCACCTGCCTGTGGCACCAACACCCATGTCACATGTGCCCACCTGGTCCTTGAGCTTGGAGGATCCACCTCATTAGGTGATTCAAAACAGTTGAATTTCAACTTGCCAATTTTTTTGTTCTCAAGGTGTATAAGCCAGTGCTTGATTTCTACATCATCATGACCCTTTCCCTACTCAGACTACTGAATTCTTTGCCATACAGAGTGAATGTTTATGATGGAGTTGGCTGAATTAGCTGTCATCCAAATTCTTGTAGGAAGTTTTTAAGTATACGCTTGCTATAACTAATACATTTTTAGATCAGAGTTTCAATTCCAATTGTACAGCAGGTTAGTGCAGTAGGATATATGACCTGTGCACTGAGTGACATGGAACATGGAGTGACACTGATAAATAGGAATGTTATTCAGGTGGAATGGTCCAACAACAAGTTTAGTTGGATGACAGAAGCATTTGTCATCACCCCTAGACTGTAATTAACTGTTGAGAAATTTGATGTAGATGTCTCTATTGAAAGCATACTGACCCCACTTCAACTATAACTCCAGGTTCTGAAAAGATGACGATTAAGAGAATCACACAGTGTCCAGCTTGAGCAGGAAAACTATGGAGAAATCATGTTTTCTATATTGTTCTAGTAGTTAATCAAAAGATTATATATTGTTGTGCTACAATCTTCATACTGGACTAAAGGTCTGTTAACTCATCCTGCACTAACCACATGAAACATGAATCAGAGCATGGTTGGATCATTGCTGCTAGGTATAATTTTCTCTTAAGAAGAAAACCCAAAAACCCTTGAAGATCTGGCCAGGAACCATAGTCAGAGGCAAGTCCAGCACCACCCAGATCTGGTGCTCCCCTCATATGATTGACAGGTCTCTTCCAGGTGTACTCAGTGAGCAATGTGTTAATCAACTGCATCAGCACTGGGAAAAGATGGCTGACATGGAGCCCGATTAGTTTCATCTCTCCCTATGGTCCTTGGCCTTCAGACCATATTTTCTCTGAAATGCCAGACATTTCAGAGAAAACTATACCTGGCTGCAATTGTGCTGTCTATAGCTTGGGCAACATGAAGCGAGTAACAGGTTTCCTTTAAAATGATGGAGCTCTGCATTTTTCACAACCCCATAAAAGTGCCCCATTCTGACAATCCGTGCAGGAACCTCTACAACATCTACAGTGAAGAGGCGATTTGGGGATGCTGGCCTTC
>VIAB01000944.1:62444-77081 GCA_009801035.1 Oophaga pumilio
CTAGCAGGCCTGCGAGGCCCCAGGTATGCGTTCTAGGGTTAAGGCTAGGGCTAGGGCTCGGGCTTGGGCTAGCCAGTGCTAAGTGTAAACGCTATATCTATTGGGCTTTTGTAGGCCTTTAAATATGTTTATACTGACTTCTTTCCATTGAAAGTCAAGTCTTTTTTGTCCTTTGAGAAAACTGAATGCCTGTGTCCCTTAACGTTTTAAATCATGGTGCAGAGGTATATAACCCCAGCACTGTATGGTGAGCATCAGGTGTGTGGCATAAATGAGATTCTTTCAGTAACTCACTTCTGGGCAACCCTGCAATCTGCAGATGAGGTTGAAAAATGTCAGCAGGGTCTCAGCTAGAAAACACAATGTGCTCCTACTGAACTTTGATTGTGTTAAATGAATCTCATCTTTCAAGTCTAGCTCCTATTACAATGCATTGTAGTTGAAAGGAAGCATAGTCTGTGAGATAAATGCAGGAAGGAGAGAGGGAAATAAGTGTGAGGACAGGCTGAATATTAGAACTGATAAAGTAGAAAGAGAGAAAATGTCAATGCCTGATTGCAGAAGAGCCAGCTGTGATGGAGGGAAGCTGAAATAATAGAGAGAGGTATACAGAATGACAGCTGCAGATTTGTCACACATCTATATTTTATGGCTGAATCAATTATGCCACTTTTTCCTTTCCAATACAAACATATTCAGATTGAACTTATTGCATTCCTAAATCAGGTTCGCCCTAACAAGATTGAGAACGATAAAAGCCCATCGAGGAGACAAATAATAATGAAATGTCCAACCCAAGTAAAAATTACATTGAATTCTTCACAAAAGCAGTTCCTTATAAAATATTTATCTGCCCTTTGTTTCGAATCTCCTTCCAGCTTTCTCTTTTTTCCCCCCGTTTTCCTGTATTTCTTATCCCGGCTCTGTGTGTGTCTCTCTTAGGTGCTCGGAAGCTGCCAAGAGATCTAGCATTTTACTTGTTCATCCTCTTCGGCGACATTCAGTGCTTGGAGCCTTCACCTCGCTGCCTCCTCCTGCTGGATTCTGCTCGTCCAGTTATATACCCCGGCAGCCGCAGATTTCTTCCAGACACGACGCTAAATATATTACCTGCCTAATAGGATCTGAAATGAACAAAAAACACACAGATGAGAATACTTCCATAAATTTAATATAGGCAATTGAAATTGCACTGTAAAAATGCCAGCAACACTTAGCTCAATAGGCTTCAAGTGAAGTCCTGAAACACCAGTGCAAGTAAACACGGCTCAAGTCCTCCTTCACATCCAAATGCTCCATGATTTAAGTGATTGCACATATACAATTAATTTTGAGCTATTAGAGAAGTATTTAGAGTGGCCGGATGATGGTTTACCCTTGGAAATTGTGCAGGCAGCTCTGCTAAGCTCACGATAACATCAGTCTCCGGCTCTTGTCTGGCTTCCCATGTTTGCTCACCTATAACCCATATTAATAACCAGGCATGGAATGCTTTCTGCATGGCTCATTGAAGAATATTGCGTGCAGGTAGCGAGACATGGCAGCTGCACTCAGACTCAGGAGCCAGTAATGTTTTAATAATACAGCTTGTGTGTAGTCATGCTCGCTGCTACCTTGTGTGTGTTTTATTCTGGGAGTGGGATACTTGTGAATGTCGCAGTTAGATGCAGTATATTTATAGCTCTTGGGAATAAAGGAAAGAGAAACACTGTAACAATATGTTATCAGGTACCAGGCACAGATGAAATGTCATTTTCAATGAGCTGGAAGTGGGGAGAGAGGAATTGTATTATTGCTATCAGGAAGACATCAGAACGGCAAGCGACTGATAGAGCTGAGATGTTTGCTGAGATTCTTGGATCACTCTACTTTTCTAATGTTAAAAAAAAGTGCAAATGTCATAAAAAAAATCTTCAAGTTTGTATATTAGGTACAGTATGTGTTTATCCTGGCTTAGATAAGTCATATATACTTTAGCTAAAAACAGATGTAGCAGAGCTGAGATTGTCAGAGGGTAACATGTATGTGCCCTGTGACTTTAGGCTAGTGCACGCAACCATATTACCGCTCAGTGCAACCTTCCAGTTTTACAGACCCTAAATCTGGAACCTATGGAAGAATTGGTGAAAAATTGAGTAAATAGGAAAAAAAATTAACTTTATAGTTCTAGCGCTGAGGGGTAAAACAGGCACAAAAGTTAAAGCGAAATATTGGATGTTTATTAAAACAGATAAGTACAAATTGGTAGATAAAAGAGAAATGAATTTCAGGATTGAAATGATGTGTTTCTCGGGTCAATAATGCATAACCTAATGGGACAGGTAAGTGTAGGCACAAATGGCAGGAAATCAGCAGTGTCCTTTTCTCTTCTTTTTTTCTTCTTTTCCTTCTATTTTTCTTTCTTATTTTTTTCTTCCCTACTTTTTTATTCAGTTTCATTTATAGAAAAAAATGGGAATCTTTATGTTTCTATCTCATTAAATTGGCATTTTGTTCCTTTAAGCACCACTCCAGGGGTTATTTTTCAGCGCTGGATTGGTACTTCAAATTTAAGGTCCCTGACCGAAGTCTTATTCTTACCCGCTGCCATCTTCACCTTCTATCGGCGCCACTCCGTTCACGCAGCGCCATCTTGTGACTGCATCTTGTGACCGCAACTTCTTACTGGCCAAAAGTCAGATGTAACGGTTACAAGTTCTCAATGTAAGTCTATGAGAGCCAGAACTAGGGTCTCATAATAGACTTGCATTGAAAAGTGACCTCTGAATCACTCCAGTTAACACTGGAGAGATCCAGCAGGTCACAAACTGCTGACGACCAACGGGAGAGGCGACGATAGAAGGTGCAGCTGGTAAGTATGAGACTATGGTCAGGGTCCTTAGATTAGAAGCACCACTCTAGTGGTAAAATAAAAAAAATGCTGGAGTGATGCGATAAACTCATTTCTTCTTAAGTAGGAAAACTCAGCACTGCATTGTCAAAAAAGCGTTTCTGCCATGTGCATAAGACCAATGCCATGACATCATATTTTGGTTGTGCTAAAAATTACATCTAAAATCTAATCCTACAGCGGCTCTGGCATATCTGCATAGTATGTCTTTCGAACGTCATGTCCTTTAATGTAGCATAATTCACATTTTGAGAAGTAATAAAGCAAGGCCTGAATTTAGCCTCATTCGCCAAAAGTTACTAAACAGCCAACTTTTCATGATTAGTCTATTTAACACATCATTTAACACAATGGTGCTAAATGTAATGTGAACACGAAGTTATGTACTTGAATAATACAGCCGGCAATTCCTCGGAGATTGTGATAATAGGCCCAGAGAGAAACACACTAGATCGATGAGCTAAGGACGAGCAAACGTGTCCAGGTTGAAATCTAACTATGTGTGTGTCTGTATACGTGTAAGGTTTATTACGGGTTACAGCTGTCAGCAAAATATTCACTGTTCTCCTTTGTGATGGTGACTGCTGAATAAATGCATCTAAAAAAGCACTGACCTATTTAAACTCCCAAATCTGTAAAGTTTTCTACACGTCTTTACGCTGAAAGAAATATTTGCTTTTAAATAGTAACTCAGAAAAAAACTGGCTTTCCCGCTGTAATTAATCATTAGGATTATGTTCCCAATCTGCAGTTCTCCAGCATACTTGAAATGATATTTTTCTAGTGGTTACAGAGACAAGGATTGTGGACCATTGTGAAATACTAATAAAGAATACTACTTATGGTACTTGCTAAACAGCTGGCACAGTACATGAGTGCCTACTGTACCTCCTTCCCGACTCATCCTCTTCTGCCACCAAAAGTTGAATATGGTTCTCAGCATTAAATCACAAGTTCATTTGTATTTTTTCAGTGAAGCTTAGGGTGTACTCTTATAAGGCTACGTGCACATGTTGAGTATTTTCAGCAGACTTGTCTACTACAAAAACCAGAGTGTTGGCATGCAAAGCGCTGCGTAAAATAAGCCAGTTTTTTACTTTGACAAATGACGTGGTTCATTTGAAAGGGGAAAATAAAACACTTAAAAATGCTTAAGGGATTACATGCTGAAGAATTGAAAAACTAACAAAAAAACGCTTTGCTGGTTCAACTCTGTAGGGAAATAAAGCAGCATGTGCATGACATCTCAGAAAATTCATTTACATTGCTGGTATTGTAAAACACCGTTTTTCTGCATCAAAAATGGTTGACAAAAAATGCAGCATATGAATACACCGTGTTCCAAATTATTATGCAAATGATATTTTTCTCTGATTTTCCTAAGTGGTCGGTGCAAATGACAGTCAGTCTAATGAAAGTCATCACCCGTTAGAATATACATCGAATTTTACTGAAGAAACCTCCCAATGATAACAGTATAATCTCCAAAATGAATAAAAACTCAAAATGCACTGGTCCAAATTATTAGGCACAGTAGAATTTCTAAACATTTAAATACCATCTTGTGCTACACCAAAAATTTATTAGTTATGATGACCAAAAAATATCTCTGCTATTATAGAGTTACCTCCAGGTTTATGGTTTTGAAACAAATACCTAGTTCTAGTAAAGATAAAACCTTTCTAGTCCCACCAGGGTGCAGCAGAATTAGGAACTTCCAAAATCTGGCATGTCACATGGAGGAGGTGAGCGGTAAATAGTATGACATATACATAAAGTACATTCAGTACATATGGCGCAGAGAGTAGTCGGAGCAGGTGTCAGCCTAATGGGGTATGATTAATGGATGTAATATATACTGGACTAAGAATCAGAAGAAGCTAAAGGGAACAATAAAATGGGATTCAAAAATGGACTGGAACCAATATGTGCTACTAGGTGAAATAAAGTGGCCGACTACAGAGAGTAAGAGTGAGGGACAACATGTATGTGGGAAATTGGAAATATATTTCACAAATAAAAATACCAAATATTCATTGGAAAGAAGAGTGACAGCTCAGGTACCAGGTGCTAAGTAAATGATTGTCCAAAATTTGCGGGACTGACCTCTACATTGGCCTTCAAGAGAATTTGTGCTGCCTTCAGCCATGGTATTTGCTACACTGCAAGACAATGTTCAGAATTACACAAAGCCATTTCATAATTTCACATGGCTGCAAAAATATCAAATGGAATAAAAGGTTAAAGGGTCAATATTGACTTTTATGATTGTAACTTCCAATAGGTGGCGCTACAGTTTTAGTCCTCTATCTCTCTGAAGTAACAATTTGCAGGTTGAATTTTGTTACTGTGATCTTTTGGGCTTCCAATAACTAGATACAAACGATCGCCAGTGGGTGGGGGTGATAAAGGAAACTGATAAAGGTCATAAGGGTTAGGTTAGGCCTCATATTACATGAGGGAAAATACATAGCTAGGCAGATAGATAGAAAGATAGATAGATAGATAGATAGATAGATAGATAGATAGATAGATAGATAGATAGATAGATAAGATAGATAGATAGATAGATAGATAGATAGATAGATAGATAGATAGATAGATAGATAGATAGATAGATAGATAGATAGAGAGAAAGAACGATAGATAGATAGACAGAAGAGAGATAGATAGATAGATAGATAGATAGATAGATAGATAGATAGATAGATAGATAGATAGAAGAGAGATAGATAATAGATAGATAGATAGATAGATAGATAGATAGATAGATAGATAGATAGATAGATAGATAGATAGATAGATAGATAGATCATAGTGCTATGCCCCCAAACAGACCTTAGTTCTGTCTTTGGTCGTTTTCCTTGTGTATATCATGAACACTGAAATTATAATATAAAACTGATGCCCTTTCTTTTTCTTAGGGGCAGAAAATCAACACCATTGATATCTTTATTTTCGGTAACTTACACAAATTGCCTTTATTCTTCCAGACCGATAGAGCAATGTGACCACACGTGTCCTATTTAATGCCCGACTCCTCGGGATGCTTGTGTGCGGTAAACTCTGTGTCATCCGGCACAATGTTGAAAATAAATGCACAGACAGCTCCAAAACTGTGTCACTAAATGGCAGATAGAGGACTAGAAGATTCACACAGCGACTGTGCTCAAACTATTTTTACAACAATGGAGCACCGCACTTGCATTTTTCTATACAATGGCTAGTTTACTGCTAGATTTCCTTGGGGAACTGATTTTTTTTTTTAAACAGAGAAAGTATGGCGTGTTAAATTTGTGACCTGAAACAAGGTAGAAAAAAAAAGAAAAACTTACTCTGAGGGGAATATTTAGCGACACCCATTTAATTTATCTAGACGCTGTTATTTGAGATCTATCACCATATCAAGCAGCTATGTCTCAGGATGGTGTTTCTCGGCGATACATCCGTCTTCCCCATAGTGTTCCCTGCGGAGGCACAAATCATGCTGATTTTAGTGAATTGCAGTACAGAGATTTTTGCATCATTTTACATGGGGGAATGGTTAATTACACGCAGTGCCCTAATTATCAACCTGTAATTGTATTTGAACTTAGTGACTGATGAAGTAGTCGCAGGGCTAATAAGATCGGCGCGTGTTACCTTTTAGATTTATTTCCCGTGAATATATATGTCCTCCTTTGAAATCACAATGTTATAGAAAACGTTGATTCTGTTTGAACATTGCTTCGTATTTATGGATGAAAACTAGGTTCACATCCTCGGCACTACACTAAGTAACAAAAGCAAAGCCTAAGAAGACCATCTGGATTGGGAACTGGCTTTCTGACAGCACAGACAGTTGTTTGTGAAAATACAGTGTGTTCCTACAAGCTGTCTGTGTATTACAATAGCTTTCCATTCAATTCCTTCTATTCAGCAGACAGGAAATGACGGTGATGTTTTCTATAGACCCTAATTAAGACACGTTGAAAGAGCTGGATGAAAAGAATTGGGTGTTTTTATTATAAGGAATGAGTTTATAAATTTGCATTTTAATAATCGGACACCTGTAGTTTTACACCACACCTCACGTTCTCAACCTGTGGAACGTTTACTCCAGGCGTTTTACATCCTGTAGTGCTTCTAGGGGTTCTGCCACTGCTGGCATGGAGGCTTAGAACAGTATATGATCACAGTCTTGGAAATACCATGGTGCAATTATTTTCAGTTAAGGGGTACATGGCTTAGAAACACAAAAGGAGACTGTAAATCATATGATCACAAATATTTTACACTGGGCTATATATAGGATGAACTGAACTGATGGGTGACCAACTAGGCACCTCAACGAAACATGGTGCTGGGATAGACCACTGCAAATAAGAGAAAGGGAAACCTCTGCCTTTCTAGATGATCAGCAGGAAAAGCTCTAATGGTCCATTTATACTGTACAATTATCATGAACGAGTGTTCCTGGGATAATAGTGCAGTCTAAGGATAGTGAAATGATTCCTCTGCTCAGTGGACATAGTGACTGACAGTTTTGTAGCCCTATGGAATCAGGGTTGGTTGTAATGAGCTGTTAGTTTGGTGAGTGACAGCTCAGTCATCCATTCTAGTGCAGGGGAGTGCTGATCGGTTGGTATTTTTACAGATACCTCATCTGTCCAATCTGGGACTGGGTGGTGCTGAGCTTCCTTCAGGTGTTCCCTGTTCTTATTGATTGCCCAGCTTTTTAGCTAAGCTGTCAGTCCCAGACCTCTGCCAGTTGAAGCTTTCAGTTCAGTGATGTGTTTTCTCTGTGCTTTGAACTCAGAGATACCGATCTATTTGCTCACTTTGTTTTTGTCTTGGGTCTTCTCTTTTTTGTGGTCAGTATGAACATACACCTACCTACTTATATTCCAGTTCATTTCTTAATGTTTTTTGTTTCAGGTTTTTGCACTCTGTGCAAATAAGGGTGTGGTCTGCCTTTTCTTTGAGCTGGACATTACGTTTATATAGTTCCCCATTGCTGCATGTCCATTAGTCGGGGCCTCGGTCCAGCTCTGCCCTTGCTCACATTTATGTCAATTGACATATGGATAGGTTTTAATACTAGAATTTAGGACCGTCCCAAATAGGGTCATCGAGACGTGGCGGTGTAGAAAGTACGTGGGATGCAGTGACGGATGGGAGGCCGAGCAAGGGTTACCAGGTTTAATTACAGGGGAATACTCCACGCAGGAAGGTAAAAAGTTAAACAGTATGAATGGCAAAGTGAAGTACAACGGTACAAATAATAACACTTCGGTAGCAAGCGCATCAGGATGTCATAACGCTGCAGCCCCTACTGCAAACTCAATAGAATTGGCAACGGTGGGCGTAGTGCCTTTTCCAGGGTGGTACCGTAGTCGTTGGTCCGTCTTCTGGCGGCAGTGGTCGGTCTCCAGTACCTCCCTCTGCCCCTTGTCCATATACTGATGTGGCTATCAAAAGCACGGGCCGCAGTCCTGTGTGAACCCAACGTGGCTCCTTAACTATCTTAACTGGGTTAGTCAGATAGCAAGGGTCAGGACAACTATTCTCTGCCCACGTCAGGGCGCAAGTGTCAGTCCCTTGTGTGGTCTCTCTTGGGGCAGCGCATGTGAGGTACTCACGGTCACGTAGTATACGGCACCCAGTTCTCTGGCAGTCACTAGACACACACTGCGCGTCCTGCCTTCCCTGGACCCGCTGTTGGTGGCGGGCAAAGTTGGTCTGTGTGGCGCTGGTGCTCCTATCCGGAGCACTTCTCTCCGTGGCTGTTGCAACACCCAGCTCAGCTCTGACCTGTGTGCATGGCTCTGCTGTGCCCGGCTTCGCTCTGCACGGCTTTGCTCTGCCCAGCTCTGCTCTGCCCAACTCTTCTCTGCCCGGCTCTGCTCTGCTCTCACTCTCCAAATTGCTGCTGATCACACTAGTCCCCTCAACCCAGCAGTCCCCATCCTTCAGGCCTGCTGCAGCACTTGCTGGTGGGGGAAACAGAGCACGCTCCTCACCGCTCTGCGCTGGCACCACATTGCCCTGCTTTGCACGCTTTTTTCCCCTTCTCCTCTTCTGCTGTGTGTGTGCTTTTCAGGCTCTCCCCGCCCCCTTGGTCAGTAGAAAGGTCCGACTCACTCAAGCTTCCCCCAAGCTTCAGGGAAAGCTCAGCCTCCTTCAAGCTTCCCCCCCCGGGGACAGTGGATGCAGCCTCTCAAGTTCCGGACCCGGCACGCAGGTACCCACTGTCTCTTCGTGCCTCCTACAGCGGGATGAATTATGTAGTTTATTAATCAAAATTATGCTAACCAAGTGTTTATGACAATCCCTCCTGACTCTTGATCTCAGACTCCTTGACTTCCCTGACTCACGACTTGTCTGTGAGAAGTGACTCAGTGTCACAGCTATGTTCACATGTCCAGTAGTCATCTATTAGAACAGATCCAGCAGCAATCCATTGATAAAAAAAAGTTGTGCAGACAACTTTTTTGTTTGTCGGAAAAAAAATTATTTCAACTGGATCTGTTCTGTTCACATTGAAAAGAAAACAGATCTGTTAAATAGCTATCCATTTTTCTCTCATTTGAAAAAGGATCTGTTTTTTGCTTACTGGATCAGTTTCAAATGAATGATTATTGAAAGTTCACATGTCGAGTAGTATATGTTAAATATTGATTTTTCCAATTCCAGTAAGCAAAAAAACTGATTTTTTTAAACTGGAGAAAAACTGACGGTTTTTCAAGAGGTCTTCAATGTTAAAAAAAATGGATTCTGTTGAAATAAGTTTTTTCAGGAGGACAAAAGTTTTGTCTGCACAACTTTTTTTGTCAACAGATTGCCGCTGATCCGCTTCAACTGATGATTACTGGACATGTGAATGTAGCCTAAACAAACCCTTAGGTGAGCAGGCAGCTGAAACAACGCCGACATTGAGATTGCCTCAATTTTTAAATAGATTACTGCTAAAAAACATATTCTTTATTAATGAGTTTCCCTTGAAACTGCCTCTAGGTGCAGTCAGTTCTTGGAGCATTCACTATGTGTGAACTTAGACGTAACATAGAACACTTCCTCTCTTTCTTAACCTAAAGAATTACAAGCTAGCAGTTTTACACCATGTACATCAGCTGGATCAATTCCTGAATAAAATAAATGTGTCACGTTTATGGTAGCCCTACAACTGGCATTAAAGGGAGAGATGTAAAATTGATATAAATTCACTTGCTAGTTAATGGAGTGATGTTGTGAAAACTCCTCCTTACTTGAAATCAGCTCAGACAGTGACCCGTCAGAAATCCATTTTTTTCCTCCACTGTTCCTTTATCTACTCAACTTGCTACAGAAATGTAGTATTACACGCCACTCATTCAGGTATGAAATCAGAGGTGTAGCTTGAATCCTCTGGGCCTCTGTAATACCTCCTTATGTACCATTTATAATACTGATGTTTTCTCATACAGCTAAGGGACTTTTGGCCCCGCGCACCAAGGTCCTGGCACAACAAATAATCCTGCACTCATTAGTACTCTTCTGCACATCCTACGTGGATATACAGTGCTTAAAGGGATCATCAATGTAAATCCACCTCTTTTAAAGGAGCCTCATAGATTATAAGCTTGTGAGCAGGGAACTCACGCCTTTTGGTATCTGTTGATTTTGTTTTATTCTGTAATGTCTTTATTGTCTGTACAAGTGCACTTTAAAATGTAAAGTGCTGTAGAATATGTTGGCGCTACAGAAATAAAATATTATAAAAAATAATTAACCTGCAACCACTGGCAGCATGAATAAGAGCCCAACTGCCAGGTATGTACAGCATATACGCCTCTGAAACACCTGCAGCATTTCAGTGAAAAACATTCTTTAAAAGCTGGTGGGGAATAATACACCACATGTGACCTTGGTTCAGACAGGTGGGTCCCCAGTGGCTTCTAAGCACCCACTCCCATGAAGTGTCAGGTTCTCTCTGCGTGTGTATAGAGAGAGACCTGTCAGACACTGGCAGCCAACAGGGAGAAGCCATCAGGGACCTACTGGTCCGACTTGTTTCCTGTGTGGAGAGCATGTCAGAGAAAACACAGTCTAACCGTGGACTATAGGGAGAGACTAGTCTAGTTCGGAGAGACCTGTCAGACACTAGCAGCAGATGGGGAGAAGCCACCGGGAACCCACCGGTCCAACTAGTCTCTTGTATGGAGAGCATGTCAGAGAAAACACAGTCTAACCGTGGACTATAGGGAGAGATTAGACTAGTTTGAAGCAACCCCAGCTGGCTTTTCCATACACTGCTCCAGGTGATTGACAGCTTTCATCTTATGAACATACATGGAAGAAACCTGCCAATCAGCTAAAGTGGTGCAGGGAGTTAGTTGGGGCGTTACCAGACTAGTCATGTCTCTCTCTATAGTCCCCAGCTGGCTTACCAAATTGTGGTCTGGCATTTTAAAGTTAAACATAACCTGCTGAAATTGCGCAGCCAAGATCTGATTCACGCTGTATACAGTGGGAATATGGCAAGCACTGAATGACAGTGGCAGGGAGCTGCTCAGTCCCTGTATTCTCCAGACAGGTGTCCCAGAGGTCTTGGACCACTCACTATGTACTTTTCACTGAGTAATGGGTGTTCGTTTGCTTGAGTTGTAGTGGTAAGCGGTATCTGATTCAAGCCGAGGAGATGACGGACCTCAGCAGCAAGTGTTTCATGCTGTCCGTGGTTTGTGCAGCATAACTCAAGCAATAAGTTCTCTTTAAGCTTACTTACAGCACTACCTAATAATTTAAAGGAGTATTTCTAGTGACCGATTGCACTAGGAAGAAAGTTACAAAACCTGATTTATAGAGCCAGAGAATGGGTCTACTGAGTTATTATACAACCTAGAAAGCATTTATCGGATCTGGCATGGAGGTTGGTGGGCCGCTTTACACATAAGATCGGCTTACGCACTTTTCCAGATTAACTCCATACTTCCCTTCCATTAACTCATTTTGAGTGTGATTCTTGCTCCTAAAAGCTTTGTTAAACCCTGCACCTGCGTCCTAGAGAAAAGCACCAAACGCCTCTCCCACAGATGAACGAGCTGTCATATGTAATCACATTCATCTGTAAAGCCCATGGAGGCAGAAGGTCAGTAACACCGCCATGTACGTGGCGGCTGTGACAGAAAACCTGTTTTTACGTTTTATTCCTGTTGGTTTTACGCAGGTAAAATACTTTGTTAAATCTCGATCAAAGTCTGGATAACACATTGACTAATTGGAAGAGACTGATCATTTTAAGTGCGCCTCATGTACATAGAGAATGAAAACAGCCCATAGAGATCAGAGACGGCTTTGCGGCATCCCTCATGTGGCACCAAGCCGGAGTCAGCGCAGACCTTTCATGTTACCTCTGTCATCACACACTCCTGTCATGTCACATTTTAGCAGAGAGCAAACAATGTGCAATATAAATCATATACTAGTATCTCGGCCATGTTTATGCACTCAGATCCAAAAGTCCTACCTAGAGTGTTCTCTCCCGACTATTTGATGTAAACTGCCCTCCCTGACCCGCACCTGCAAGGATCAACATTTACACGTCTTGACAAGTGAAACTGTCATATTTCTTTATACCGGACTAACATGGCCTATCCAACCTGCCAAGGATATGGCTTATGGGTTTTCACTACTTCAACCTATCATTTCAGTATTCACTACACAGCGAGATGTTTTGGTCAGTGAGCACTAAAGGCTTTGCCTGCCTGCTGTTGAGTCCCATGTTTTTTTTACATAAAGAATGAGAGAGATGCAAAAACGCGAGTTTCTTGTTACCGAGAGTGAAACTTTATTTCTAGATAAAAAATAATAATCTTACATGTAGTTGGTGGGAAGCATTATGAACCCTTTATTGCGTATGGGATTTATGATCAAGGTCTCACCTACAAGTATCCCTGAGCGACAGCGGGAGAATTACAGAAATGCACAAACAATTTTTACAAATGACTCTACTGCCATCTAGTGACCATTTGCTTAAAATTACTTTGAAAACAGCAAGGAAATTGCGACCTTTCATCCTACTTTTACCTTCACATCAACGCAGACGATCTTCATATTTAATCCTCCTAATTTTATTTAACCTAAGTGAATTAATTCATTATGACATGTAAAGGTCCCCAAATAAATGAATAATAAAGCTTCCTAAGCAGTGACGTTGTATATAAACCACAAAAGGGCCTAATTCCTCTTCCCGATAATCAGCTAGTTTTCATGAAAGCAGATTCTTATTATGCATTCTCCATATTTTAAGTGAATTGTAAAGAATTCTTATTCCAGTTTTCTGCAATCAGCGATGTACCACCCAAAGAGACTTGATGCGGTGTCTCAGCCCACTCCTCGGGGAACACGAGCCTGACAGTATTTTAAGAATATTTAATGAATCGCTGAGGACACATGTACTCAATTATGTTATAAATGCATGAACAGCTGGTCACTGGCAAAATGACTTGATTAAAGAAGTTAAAGTGTTTTAGAACAATGTATTCTGCTCAAACAAGAGCTGATTTTCCAGGATTTGCAATGATAATAAAAATAGTATATAGCATCTGTCTTAAAATGTTTCCACTTTGCTTTTATAATGTATATGCAATTGGGCTGAAATAAGAGACTGCACCCTAAGAAAATGTAGGAAATAATTGTAAAGAGGATCTGCAGGCTGCTCTATATAGAGGACCATCAGTAGATATCTGACTCGCACATGTAAGCTCCAAGAGGAAGAATATTGTCTCTCTACTGCCACCTGAAAGCCATTCTTCAATCATTAAAGGGGTTGTGCAGTCTTAGGGTCCAGTCTGCAGTCACTCTATGTGACTGCAGACTTGTGAATCCTCACAGCACGTGCACTGTACGCTGCAAAGATTCTCCAGTGCCCACGCTGGCAGCATGTGACCGAAAGTATACGATTTGCATACATGCCGACTAGTCGTGTGCGGCCTCACTCAATGCAAGTGAGGCTGGACACGTTTAGTTGGAATGTATCCATAAGGCCAGGGTCACACTAGTGATGGATACGGATGAGTGCTATGTGATAAAACATTGCGTAGCACTCGGGCCAGTATTCATCTATGGGGCAGCTTCCATCAGCGTTTTTTTTTCTCGGCCGTTTTCAACGTGCGATTGAAATCGCAGCATGCTGCGATTGTCACCGACAGTCGGCCGAGTCTCAGCTCACTCACACCCATATAAGTATATGGGTGCGAGTGAGACAATGCACATCTCTCGGATATCATCTGAGTGCTGTGCGATATACGCCTACGCCGGCAATGGAGGAGATGGAGAAATTAATTTCTCCGCCTCCTCAGCAGCTGTGCTGCGATCCGCTCTGTGCGAGAGGCTTGGAGCACAGTCACATGACACTCGGCTGCCACTACAGAAGAGCTGGAGCCGAGGGTCATTAGCATATCGCATATGATGCTCTCACATCGGATGCCAAACGCTTGTGTGACCCCGGCCTAAGTATGCAAATTGCAAGCTCACAGTCACATGAACCACCGGAAAGGATCCTAATAGAGCACAGTGCGCGAGCTGTGAGGATTCACAAGTCTGCAGTCACATAGAGTGGACCCTAAGACTGCACAACCTATTTAATTTGTGAGCTACCTATGACATAATTTGTTACAGGTAGCTGAGAGCTTTACAGAGCGGACTGAGGAGCTGAGCTTTCTTCATACACAGCAGATGATGGCTGTGTCACATAGTCAGCATCTGTCACTAACAGTAGCAGCCAG
>VIAB01000944.1:131742-141795 GCA_009801035.1 Oophaga pumilio
CTTTTGAATCTGACCGACCTGTTTCGCTCAACTCTAGTCTTTATCCAACATTTCCTTTCATTTTACTACTGCAAAGTTTGTGTAAGGCCTCATTCAGAAATCCGTTTTTCACATACAAGTTCTATCAGTGTTTTTCAAGAATAGAGCTCACATCATAGTCATATCAAGTATAGTTTATGCAGATGCTTGCTTGTCCAATTTTTTTTTGCAGACTAAGTGGTCCACGCAAAATCGCAGTTACATGTTTGATATTGATCCGAGTGTTGGATCAAAATCAGCAATGTAAGTCCATAGGTCTAACTATCGTACAGCACTGGGATACAATCCGAGTGCTATTTGTTTTTCACAGACATGAGACAAAAGAAGATGGATAAAAAAAATTAGTCTCATCCGAAAAAAAAATGATGAAACTCAGACCAAACTCCGATGTCAATGTAATCTGATGAAGGTGAATAAAATCACTGGTGAAACTAGGACTATTTTATCTAAAAAAAAAAAAATCCTGGAAGTTTAAAAAAGCCCAAAGTCCTTCATACTAGCTAGCTAGTCTGAAAAACTAGTTGCAGAATGGCTAGTTATCTAGGAAAGGGAGCTATTCCTAGTTAGTAGCGCTAATAGAGAGCTGTGCCAAACCTCAGAGTCCAAGTTGGACAGAGTTCAAGATGGACCAAGTGTGAAGGAGAGAATGGCTAGTGAAAACAATTATTAATCTTACATAAGCAAGTAATATATGTGGTGTTGCAAGATGGCATCTACATCCTGGAACTACACCCTGGAATCCTTGGAATGTGAGGTGGACCATGTATGAAATAGACCTAACATGGACCTAACACAGACTGATACAATGGTGCAACGCCCTCTTTCTGCTTGGTACATGATCTTTTGTTTATACTAATAAAGTTCAGTTCTGTACCAGCTCTTGCCGAGAGGAGAACACATCTGTCCCTGTGTCCGATGTCTTTCTTTTATGCATGCACTTGGCTCATATTTATCAGGTCAGGGGCAGGCAATCACTAAGATCTCACCTTAAGAGATCACCCCAACATTCTTGGCCCCTATCATTGAAACTTATGGCTACACAGCTGGAGTTTTATGCCAGAAGCATGGAGGGAAAATGCATCCTATTGGATACTGTGGAGAAACGGGGTCAGTGGTTGCTCTTGTCTGCTGGCCTGGCTGCCTTTAGAAAGACTGCATGGACCAGGGCTAATACCACTGAACGCCCGCTCTATCTCCCCGTGGGCACAAACTACACAGACAAAGCAGGGTTAGGGTAAAACAGTGTGGCAATGCTTTATTGAACCACAACACCCTATAGCAAACAGAACATTCCCAGCAATTACCCTCAACATGGTGCATATTACAAGGTTTCACCCTTCCGCTGTCTCGCCAAGATGATGGTAGATGATATGTCAGAGCTCCCAGGGTCAATATTCCACCTGTGGTACACACACAGAGAGGAGATAACGACAAGCTTAGGGAGGTGACAGTCCATACTGTCCATACAAGGTCCAAAGCCATTTGACATGAGAGTCACCACCTCTCTTATCCGACCACCTCCATTGAACCAGGCAACCAGCGGGTCTCAAAACTTGGCTTTCTCCAAACATATCTATGGTTCAGAGATGGTTAGTGGATCAGATCTGTGTCCTTCCATCCGGAGCTGAAACCTCCTAGGTTGTTTCCCTTAGAATCATAGATCCGTGTCCCTTGTGATGGTGCCATGATGAATTAGCTGCAGTCCTGTCTCTTGTCCGTTGAGTCTTGTGAAGAATGGCCGACTGCTAACTCTGTGTGATGAGATGAGATCTGCTCTCTCAGTCTCTTGTTTTTACACCCGAGACATGTAAGCTATTTTTAGAATTACCCAGTGTGCTTCAGTTCAGCCTCACAGCCCAAACTGGTTATAGAATACAATACACAATTAGCATATCAGCTAACAATAAACACAGATAAACACACACTATGTGCAAATCACTGTTAAAGACTTACACAGTATGTTAAATAATATATCAGCTTGCAAGACTGTCCTGTTGACCCACCAGACATAAACATATAAATCCACAAGCCAATACACAGATAAAAAGTCAATTCTTGTGGGTTTACAAAAACATGGTTGTCTGGTAAATCAAGGTTCAATCTGGTTTCTTCACAGATACTATTCAGCGAAACTGGACCCTGTTGCCCTTGCCTCACCGTCCTGTCTCAAAGACGTTCATGCAGCTCACATCCTCTTGGACAAGACAGTGTATATAGCTCTATGATACCAAATTGTTCTCTACGCTCCCCCTGACATACAAGCCATCCTCTCCCAGATGCAGCCTCAGCACCTTTCTACTCAGCGACAACTCAGGCTCCAATGTTCTCTTCTCCTTCCAAGCAATTTAATTCTGAACAGATGTACTGTGCTCAATAAATCCACCCTATTTCCTCTTTCCAGGGGGGATCCAGTGGACCTCGACCACCAAAGACCTGAGACGCCCAACCCTCCAAACAACCTTTTGCCAGATGAACTGTGCCCCTTCATTCATGACTGCCTGGAACACATGCTATCAGAGACTCAATATTTACCCCAGATATCGGAAGCACTGCTACCAGGAGCCGACCTTGTGGTGTATACAGATGGATCCAGATGTGCTGATGACACTGGAGGATTTAACACCGGATGGGATGCAGTGTCCCAAGAAGAATTTATCTCAGCCGAATCTTTGCCACCTTCAATGTCAGCACAGAAAGCTACAACTGAAGCCTGCAAGATTACTGAGGGGAAGGTGGTTAAAGTCTACACAGACTCTAGATATGTTTTTGGAATTGCCCATGACTTTGGGTGACTGTGGGCCGCTAGAGGGTTCCAAACCTCAGCCAGAAACCCTGTGAAGAAAGCCAAAGCAATTTGCCAGCTAATGGAGGCTCTGACGCTCCCGAATGAGATAGCAGTCATTAAGACCAAGGCTCATGGCAAGTTGAGCTCTGCAGAAGCAAAAGGAAACTATTTTGCAGATCAGATGGCAAAACAGTCAGCCCTGTGGGACCCAGGGAAAGAGGAAGTAGGGGTGTATGTGGTCACGAGGAGTAAAAACAAGAATACGCATGAAGCTGATGAACCACAGCAACCTCATATAACCAAGTTAAAGATACATCAGGACCAAATGGAGCCAGAGGAAATAGACCAATGGATCAGCAAGAAGGCAATAAAAAGTCTAGATGGATTGTGGCAGTTAGGCAACAAATTATGCCTTCCCTGAAGCCTATACTCCCCAGTTATAGCATGGGCCCATGGGGTGGTCCACAGAGGAAAGTACCAGATGCATGACACTATCAAGAAGTACTATGTGGCACCTGGCAAAACTACGCCAATGCAAGCATACAACACAGGGAGGACAGCAAGAAAACCCCAGAAACATTTGGCAAAACCCCTGTACCCCTTTCAGAGAATTCAGGTCGACCATATCCAGATGCCTAAGGCCGGAAGATATGAATATGCCTTTGTGGTGGTGGACATGTTCTCAGGATGTCCAGAGACCTACCCAGTAGCCAACATGACAGCCAGTACCACGGCAAAAAGACTTATGACTGAAGTAGTTTGCAGATATGGTATCCCTGAAGTTGTGGAGAGTGACCAAGGTCGGGCCTTCACAGCGGCATTCACAAGAGAACTTTGGGACATGGTCAGGGCGGTACTGGGCTTACACACACCCTATCATCCGCAAAGCAGCGGTAAGGATGAGCGACTCAATGGCACCCTCAAAAACAAAATCCTCAAGATTAGCCAGGAAGTGTCTTTACCCTGGCCGAATATTCTCCCAATTGCCCTATATTCTGTCTGAAACACTCCCCGGGGCTACACAGACTGACACCCTATGAGATTCTTTTCGGTGGTCCACCCAGGTTGGGATGCTATTTCTCTCAGCAGCTTAGAGCAGGACATGATGGGTTGGCAAATTTTTTTATTGTATTAACCAAAGAACTGTCAGTAACACATGCAAAAGTTCTGTCTTCCATTCCAGAACCTGACCAAGACAAGTCCGCCCACAGTCTGCAGCCCAGGGACTTCGTCCTGGTCAAAAGGTTCACCTGGAAATCGCCACTCGAGACCAGATACGAGGGGCCATACCAAGTACTCCTGACAACACCTACCTCAGTGAAACTTGAAGGGAGACCAACATGGATCCTCGCCTCACATTGCAAAAAAGTGGACCAACCACCGAGTCATATATATCTTTTCCATTATCTACCTAACACTGTTATATATAGGAAATGGGCAACAGGCAGCTGTAACCTAAGAAAGGGAAGCCATCACTTTCTGGTACAACTCTTCAAGCACAGTGGTGGTCACATATGGGTTTGATGCCTGTGACATAATACAGGGAAGTGGGTGTAGGGAGCCAGGAGCATCACGACTCTTGGGTAAGATAGAACAGTTTGTATTTTTTATTTGTGGTAATTGGGAAGGATGGGGAGGAAACTGTGGGATGGGATACAAGTGATAAAGGGTGGGGATACAAACTGACCCCTACCCTGGCATTCCAAGAGGATGGTGATGGCCATGATTCTCCTATAAAATCCCTAAAGACCAATTCGATTAATTAGATAGAGATAAATACATCTGACTTCCACATGAGTAAAGACTGCACCAAGGGGGGGCAAAGGCTTAGCATTACTCTTCTAACGGACAGCAAATGAAGAGTTCAAGAGACACATATGGACAGATGTGTTAGGTTTTTAATAGGGACAGCTCAGGTTAATAATTGGATTTAGGGGGACTGTGAAGGAGAGAATGGCTAATGAAATCAATTATTAACCTTACATAAGCTAGTAATATACGTGGTGTGGCAAGATGGCGTCTACATCCTGGAACTATGCCCTGGAATCCTTGGAATGTGAGGTGGATACACTGAAGACCATATATGGAATAAACCTAGCATGGACCTAACACAGACTGATACAATGGTGCAATGGTTTATACTAATAAAGTTCAGTTCTGTGCTAGCTCTTGTCGAGAGAGGACCACACATCTGACCCTGTGTCCGATGTCTTTCTTCAATGCATGCACTTGGCTCATATTTATCATGTCAGGGGCAGGCAATCACTAAGATCTCACCTTACGAGATCACCCCAACACAAGTACTAGCCGTATCTGCACTGATTCAAAGATGGAACCACACAAAGGTGCCACTATCATGTTATATACCTTAGTGCTTGCTCCTGGAGCTCTGGAGCTGGCTGGATTGCTAGATCATCTGTGTCCCGCTGGCTGTAAGAAAGTTGTCTTTGGGTTGTAGTGCTAGAAAAGAGCTGTCTCTGGGTAGCAGGGCTATAAGAAAGCTATTCCTAGGTAGTAGGGCTATAAGAGAGCTGTCCCTAGGTAGTAGGGCTGTAAGCGCACTGTCCCTGGTTAGTAGAGCTAGGAGCGTGACACCTGGGTAGTAAGACTAAGAGCGCTGTCATTATGTAGTAGGGCTAAGAGTGCTATCCCTAAGTAGCAGGGTTAAGAACGCTGTTCAAGGGTAATATAGAAAAGAGTGTTGTCCCTGGTTAGTAGGGGTAAAAAAGCTTTCCCTGGTTAGTAGGGCTAATATAGAGCTGTGCCAGACTTCAGAGTCCAATACGGACTGCTTCCTATGCTAAATACTGGCTGGGTCTGCCAAGCAAAAGTGCTGGAACCACAATTATGCTGGCTGACTGCTTTCACTTTTTGTGCTGGTTGACTGCAATCACTCACACATTCAATCAAAAAGATGGCACCTGCTCCTTGTGTTGATGCCCCCCTCTACTAATCTCCGGCTGTGTCTGCTCAGACTCCAAAATAGCACCTTCTCCCTGTGCTAGCTCCATCCCCTCTGCTAAGCGCAGGTTGTGTCGACATAGAATGCAGCCAGTATTTAGTAGAGGGGATGGCACCAGCACAAGGGGGGGTGGGATTTTGAGCTTCAACGCACATCTCCACACTGGCTCTTTGTATGGAGAAAGTAGAGAGCTAGCCCTTCCTTGTCCTAATCTCATCATAAAATGATGTGGTGGGCCAGAGTCAGCCACTGACCTTGAGTTTTAAACCTCTGCTTTAAGCAATTATAAACCACTCAGTTCCCTAGTCACTGGAATAAATGAAGTTTAAGCAATTAGCAATGAGTAATAAACAGAAAACACAGATTATAAATAGTTTCTCAGTTAAAATCCATCTTCTGGAATTATGATGCATTGCCCTACTATTTTTTTTACACAATGTAGATTTGTTCACATGAGCTTTAGCTCCTTGCTGTTTTGGGGGTAAGAGTGGGCCCCTTCGCCTCTTGAGTGCCTGCACAGGTTGCACCAATATTATATCCACCCCTGCAGCATACCTTAGGATCCATTAGTATCTGGAATGGATGAGAACACATGTTTATGCACCACATTAAGTCTTTTCTGATTTGGGATGCCTCTTAATAGTTCCACATACGGTGCTCCAATAACCGAGCCTGGACTTTATGCTCCCATACTCACAGGACTTTGGGACCCCAGTTCCAGGGATTGGTGGGGATTCCAATGGTCCATCTCCCAGGGATGGAAGCTTTATATACTAGACTATGGGTAGATAATAATGTCATACACACAGATTTCTAGAAGTGTGTGCCATCAGCTGTGTGTCTCATTATGAAGTAGAAGTAAATAATATATTTGGTCTCTTACTTAGTTATCAACCTTTCTGAGACATTCTAATTAGGAAGCCTGAATAATTATAATGGAAAAATCTTTTTAGCAGTAGCTAAAATGTAATTAATTTGTGATTTATTTGGAATCAAAATTTCTAGACCATTGGCTGCAAGGATTTTAAGAACTTTACAACATTCTAGATTTACTAACATTCATAGTAACATAGGATGTATTAATTGCATAAATTGCTAACTTTTTTATCTGTCTATGTGTCAGAGTGCAACATTAAGATGCATGTGAGTATCTCACCATTAAGTGAAAAGTGTCCTTTAGCACGTTCCAATTTTCTTCAACAAGAAATATCTTATTCACTGCTCAAACATTATGTTTTTATATGACCTGACACCACTTACCTCTGTTTGACCTTTACAAACTGCCCAACTGGGATATCAGTAATATGTGCCAGAAATGAGAAAATATGCAGGTCTTGGAATTATTGATCTGTGCTTCCAGCAATTTATCTTATGACTTTAGGAGTTAACTAGAACTTGTGCATAATCATTATATAGTAAATTCAAGGTGGCAAATATGATCGTAAAATTAAGAATATGTCATCTACATATGATACAAATAATACTAGATAACAGCAATAATCATTTGCAATAATAAAAGTGATTCCCCACCATGGTGCTGGAAAATGACTATACATTTCACTCTAGCAAGTGCCCTCTATTTGCCTCCCGCTGCCTCCTTTCTTTCCTCCTGTTTCCAAGATTACTGCCATTGTGGGATGAGGACTAGTAAGTCTAAACCATACCTCTCCTACTTCTCCAGTGCTGTAATAGGGAGAGAAGGCATGTTTAAAACTTACCCGTTTGCTCCCCTTGCCACTGCAGCCGCCATCTTGGAAGTAGGTGTAAAGGAACACCAATCTGAGTAGAGAAGGCAGACGGAGGTGATTAGAGGGCCCAAGGTTGTATCGCATTCACATTATATGTGAATTGTATAGTTACTGGTAGGGTCTCCATAAGGACTAATAATTCTAGCAAATGAAAATCTCCACAATTTGACTTGTTACTGCCTCATATTTTTAGGTTAAATTGTTTATATTGTTGTTTTTACTTGGCGTATAGTAGATATGTAAGCGAAAGATACTGCTCCTATAAATTCCACATGCCAATGTACTGATTCATGTTTGACATTTATGTCAGTTGGTATTGGATATCTTATTGTTTCCTTATCACAGGACAGGTACATAATTAAGAGGTACTCATGAGGTAGCCTAGCTGCTAACTCTAGGAGATGATATATAGGTACACTAGTTATAGCATATAGCACCAGGAGCAGACACAGGCAGAAGCGTGCCCTGTGCAAAAAAAAACATAAAATGGGCATTTGACGTCCAGTAACTCATTATAGTGTACGGCTGTGACAGAAGCCCATTGCTGCTTTGAAGGTGAGTGGGCCCCTTCACCTCTTGGGCCCCAGCACAGGTTCCACCAATGGTATATCCACCCCTGCAGCATACCATGATTTGGGACGCCTCTTATAATGCCACATACGGTGCTCGAATAACCGAGCCAGATTTTATGGTCCCATAACAGTGTCAGACAGTGATAATTGCACAGGTCCCTCATTGAAATCCCAGTCACAATTAACTCATTTCCTAACATTTTGCCTTCAGAACAGAGTCAGACACATTTCCCCCATTACAGAGCCAGGCACAGGGGCTCACAATTCTCCCTTAGCATATGAGTCATATACATCAATGCCAAAATCCTTTATTTCTACAGTAAATTGTACTGTAATATGTTGGAAATTTTCTGAAGACTATGGAAGTCGCATATACAGCATCTCAGCATTAACATTAAAAGTTCATTTTTAGCTTTTAGGCTTTTTCGTTCTATGATTAAATTAGCTGAACTTTATTTTGCCTTCTTTGTGCTTGTTGTGGACCATTAAAAATGGAAGTATAATCAGCCACTCTGCAATCTTAGAGCAGGACTGTATTCTTTCCCTCATACTCATGATTTTTTTTCCTTGCAGCTCAACAACAATTCTTTCATTCCTACACTTTTTAGTCTGCTCTTTCCCCTTTCATTTCCAGCATAATGTGCTCATTTTTCTACCAAGGAAGCTCTTTCACTTTCCTTGCAGTTTCATTTCGATGGTTCATTTCCTAGCTATTTAGCTTTCCTGGTCTCTGCTTCTCCTTCATTTTCCTGACCTTTTATTACACTGCTCTTTATATATATTTTATCTTCTTTTCTCCAATCTTCTGAATTTCCATTTCCATTTCTCCTCTCTTTTGTTTCTTTAATCTATAATTACTTTGTTACTAATGTCTCACCTCAATTTCATTTCAATTAATTAATGAATCTTTTCTTTAGTCCATTCTATTTTAATATACATCATGCCACTTCCATATGAATCTAAAAATAGAGCACACAGAGTTAAAGTCGTCTAGCCCTTACTGAGGAATGAAATGGAAGAGTGGTGAATGTAGTTTTATTTTCTATTTAGTTTAGTTAAATTTTAAATTGATCACACTTCTTTAATTTTTAAAGAGAGTGCAGAAATGCAGTCCAATCTGCAGCCTACATGATAGAGAGCAAAAAGAACTAAGCAGACTGATATATAAGTATTTTGCAAGTTTTCCCACCTGCAAAGAATGGAGAGGTCGGTCAATTTTTATTGTATGTACACTTGCAAAATCGGCAATGTATCAAATACTTATTTTCCCCACTCTACCTTAGTGGGAAAAGATTTAGTAACACCTGTGTTTTAGGGTTTGTGTAGATGACCATAATAATCGGACGAGTACTATCTGTCTATGGGGCAGTGAACATGTCCGATTTTTTCTCGGACCAACTCGATCCAGAGAAAAAATCAGGGTATTCCCGAGTTTGATACAATATTCGGATTGCCCTCATCCATGCAAGTCAATGGCTGCTTTGAAAACATTGGACTTCATTTACATGTCATCGAGTGCAGTCAGATTTTCATGGACTGACAGAATGAAAAAGATGGACATTTTTTCCTTCATTCTCTCTTTATCCGAGAGAATCGGATCACACTATGATCAAACTCTGATGAAACTCTGATCAGAGTTTCATCAGAGAGTGATTCGCATTATCAACCCGATTCTCTTAGATGAGAAAACATACCTTCTCACCTAACTTGACGCGTAAAAATCATGAATAGCATTTTTGGGTTCTTTGTCAAGTAGGTGGTCTTATTCAGTGACTGACAGCTTTCCTTGTATAGTGCATACAGAGTAACTGGCAGTTGTCAGTCAGGTTGCCCACATCACTAAAAAGCTAGAAATATGCAGAGATTTATATGAATCAAACAGAGAAAATATAGAATTTTTTTCCACATACACTACCTGTCAAAAGTTTAGGGTCACTTAGAAATTTC
>VIAB01000944.1:164584-176054 GCA_009801035.1 Oophaga pumilio
TAGGAACCTTGAGTACTGCAGAAATTCTTTTGTAACCTTGATCAAATGTGTAACTTGGCACAATTCTGTCTCTGAGCTCCTTGGCCAGTTCCTTTGACCTCATGATTCTCATTTAGTCTGGCATGCACTGTGAGCTGTGAAGTCTCATATAGACAGGTGTGCCTTTACAAATCAATTCCTATCAGTTTAATTAAACACAGCTGGACTCCAATGAAGAAGTAGAACCATCTCAAGGAGGATCACAAGGAAAGGGACAGCATGTGACGTAAATATGAGTTTCTGAGCAAAGGGTCTGAATACTTGTGACCATGTGATATTTCAGTTTTTCTTTTTAATAAATTTGCAAAAATTTCTACATTTCTGTTTTTTAGCAGTCAAGATGGGGTGCAGAGTGTACATTAATGAGAAAAAAATGAACTTTTTGAATTTACCAAATGGCTGCAATGAAGCAAAGAGTGAAAAATTTAAAGGGATCTGAATACTTCCCAAACCCACTGTACCTACAACTATACTGTGGCAGTTGCTGAATTTTGAAGCCATGTACCTCCTGGCATTGTTTGTTATATTGTCATTTTTGGACAGGGGAAATTAATCTGCCTTGCTCAAAATCATAACGGAAATTATTACACTAAATAAAGACATTTAACTGTGCAAGTCTGTTTTTACACACCTGTTTAGCCCTCCGTCAGACGCACCTCTGACACTCCCGAGTTCAGGCGCAGCATACCTGTCAGGCACAGGTTATAACACCAACTATAATATCTAATTATCTCAATTTCAGGACTTCAAAAGTAATCAGTGACCTTCATAGGGATGTATTAAAAGATAGTACACAAAATCGTATGGCAAAAAATATAACATACAGAAACATATTAAAACAAAAATTAACAAATTTCTTAACTACTGTCTAATAGCTTCAAGTTTTTATGACATAATAATTGCTAAATATTAAAATTAGGAAAAAAATTTAATTGTAGTGCACTTAGATGCTATTTGATTACTATTCACACACATTCGGTTATTACATGTTCAGCAGAAGAAACACAGTTACACTTAGAGAAGCAAGGCTGGCAGATCATATTTGCATGGGACAGGCACATCGCGTTGTGATATTTTTTGCATTCATAATTTGACATCCTTCTGACACCAGTTTCAATGGTGCAGGTGGTGCATCTTTGGGATGAAATCTTTCAGGCCGAACTTGCAAACTAAAGGAGATTCCACTCATTTTCAGACATCTTTGGAGTAGCTCTCCACTCACCAGTTTCTTAGGCAATGTTTTCAGGTAAATTCTTCTACGCAGTGGTTACAGTTGATTGCTGAGGTAAATCGATTCTACCCACATTCAACATCGTGAAGAAGATGACCATTGGCCAGCGCTTGATGTTTCGGCTTATGAAGTGGTGCACATTTGATCTGCAGTGTCAATGTAGTTTTTGGTTAAATTATAAAAAGTTCAATTTAATCTGTGGGTCTGATGTCTCTCTCTCTCTGGAGAATTTGAATTTGATGGTGTCAATATATTGGTTTGTGTATCTAACAATAGTTTCTAGAATGTTGTCAGTAAATACATTGTTCCAATATTCAAGTACAGTTTTTGCATGCGCTTCCAATAACTTCAGGAAGGTGACTGAGAATGTTGTGTGATTTCCTATAATGTTTGTTCTTAGGTGGTTCTTACTCTACTTGGTCTTTTTATCTTTGCCCAAATAATAGGTATTATCTGTATCTTGTTCATCTACTGTACATCAGTCTCCTCACCATCCTGCTCTGTTCCTGAATCACTTTTACATTCTTCCACCTTGAGATGAAATGTCACTCTCTTCCCCTAAATCTTCACTCAGTGTGGGATCTCCCTCATCATCATTTAACAGGAGATTCATCATTTCTTCAACATGAAAGGGGTTAGATAAATCATACATTTTACTGGCCATTTCTGTAGAGAATCTGAAGCAAGAGAGAAAGCGTACATGTTAGGGCACAATGTGCCTTAGAGGCCACCCTCTTTTTTCTAAGAAAACACTACTTATTTCCACAGACTTTGCATTATCCATTCATAAAACAAGCTGTAAAAGCAATTGTGAAAAATAAAAAGAGAAAATACCAATCTTGAAATGTAAGATAAGTTCAGGCACACTGGGCCTGAGAAGCCAAAAAGGTCAGACCTGCTTTGTGGAAGGTTTGCTGTAACACTGTGAGATCAGGTTTCAAAGAGCATGTAAAGACAGGAAATAACTGGGAGGAGAGAGGTTTTCTGATAATTTGGAGAGGAGCGAGAAAAAAAAACTAATTGAGCTGTGCCTGTCAGATCAGTTGCGCCTGATGAAGGGTTAAGGCAGGGGTGGGGAATGTAGCTGTGTGACCCGCAGCCACTTTGCCCGTTTTTTGGCCATGGGCCCTTTAATTCTTCAGAGGTGCGCGTGGTCAAGGCCAACGTTAGGGGCAGGCAGACCAGGCAGCTGCTTGGGGCCCCCGCTCCTCCAGGGGCCCCCAGCCAGTGGCATGTCAATTCTAGCAGTATTGCACGTGGCCGTTCCTTTATGTGGCCCGGTGCTGCCCCATTGCTCATTCAACTTATTGGCATCATAGACGCTGATACAGTTGAAAGCAGTGATGAAAGAGAGAGCATCAGATGCTCCCTCTCCCATCACTCCCTCTCATCTTGTGAATCAGCGAGCTCGCAATGACATCACTTCATAGTGCGCCACACTGTACCAGCAGTGGAGCCAATGAGACTGGAGCAAAGGCTGGAGCAGTGCGGGGAACAAGGAGGAGGGGTGAGTATTGTGTGTATGCATTATTGTGTATGTATGTGTGTGAGTACATGAGTTGCACTATACTGTCTGTGTGTGTCTGCACTATTCTGTGTATTGTGTGTTGGATGGGGAGCTGCACTGTACTGTATGTTGGGGGAGCTACACTATACTGTGTGTTGGGGAGCTGCACTATGCTGTGTGTTGGGGGGAGCTGCATTATACTTTGTGTATGAGAAGCTGCACTATACTGTGTGTTGGGGAGCTGCACTATACTGTAAGGGTTCTGGATGTTCCATGAAGCCTGTTTTGCCCTTGTCCAAGATGGAGTCTGGTACTTCGCCCTGCCTTTGAACTTCCTGTCTGTCCTGCTATTTAAGTCCGGGTCAGAAGATCCTCCTTGCCTGAGTATTTTGTTGCTGTTGGCTTCTGAGCTTCCTCCTGGTCTGCTAGTGGAGTTCCTGCTGCTGCTGCTGCTCATTACTCAGTGCTCTGTCGCTCCACTTTCAGCTGCCTTCAGTCCTCTGTGTGGCTTCCTGTTCCTGGCTGGTGTTACTTATTGTCCGGACTTCTGGTGTGGAGCTACTCATCTCTGGAACTGCTGTGGTCAGTAAGAGATTCTGACATCATTATCACTTCTTGGACTGTGTCTGTGTGGGCTGCAGTGCTGGACTTGAGCAGGACTTTTCATCCCAAAAGGTACATTTAATAACTTTCTCCTGTTTATTCTCCACCTGTGTATTTCTGGACTTTTTCCATTTAAGTACCGTGCGCACTCTGGCTTCATATTATTGCTGTACTTCTACGTTTAAATTCTGTGCGTACTCTTGCTTCATATTACTGCTGGACTTGTGCGTATAAGCAGTCACGCCCCGCTATTAAGTTTGCTGAACATTTCTGTTTTGTGCTGTGCACTTCGTACAATTGCAGGAAAATCTCTGTTAGTTTTTGTTCCACTTCTTGCTTTGTTAAATACACTTATTTGTCTCAGCTTTGGTCTCAGATTTGTTTTATCACACGCAATCAGATTCCATAGTTCCCACATAATGTTACAGGATACTCAGGCCGAGTAAGGAATCTGCTGGGATAATGTCGACTGAGACAAAGTTGGATCAGTTGTTCTCCATCATCAACTTTTTACAAGGGGACTTAGAGGCTCTGCAAAACAAGGTTGCTAACTGGGAGGCCCATTTCGGGTAGGCCGTTCAGGAGATAAGTAATCAAATAACAGCACAGCCACCTCCACCTCCAGGGCAGCCACCGCCAACTAGCCCTCCCAAGTTACCGCTGTTTAGGTTTAATGGACCGCTACAAATTTCGTGGGTTTATTAATCAATGTATTTTGTATTTTGATGTGCATTCTGCCTACTTCCATACAGATCGATCCAAAGTCTTATATATAATCATGTTACTTACCTCACGAGCTCTCGCGTGGGCAAATCCGCTAATCAAGACTCGTGACCCTTGTTTGAATAACCTTGACGATTTTCTAGCTGCAATGTCTATGATGTTTGATGATCCTAATCATCGCACTACAGCTGAAACTGCATTGTTATTGTTACGTTAGGGTAGGTGTTCTGTTGTTGAATACGCTACTGAATTTAGACGGCTGGCGATGGATGCGATTTGGGACTGTTATGCCCAAACAATTACCCATTTTTAAGAGGGGAATTTCTATTGTGATTAAGGACGAGTTAGTCCATGCAGATGCTCCTCAATAGTTAGCTTGTTATTGCTCAGAAAATACATGAGGGTTAAGGGAGACAGAATTCAACTGACATAAGAGCTTACACTCCATAGGAGAGACATGGAGAAAGACTCTTGAGATGGAAAACAATTGTACCATACAAGCTATACTCCCCTGGGAACCACTGGTGTAGGATAGCTCAGACACTGACCACCACTGTTCAAGGTATGACAATCCACTAGATGTCAAAGCTGCAGGGCATTATGAGGAAGCCCGCACACAAAAAGACATTATCATGCTCTCTGATTCTTCAGTAGTGTAGAAAATGGTGCCGAGCAATTTTTCTTTTATGCACCGCAAAACGAATCTCAAAGTGTTCAAATTCACATGAAACTGCAAATTACTGGAAATTGGATTCAAACTCAGTCATTTGCGGATCAATACACTCTTCTCTAAAGGTAGCACATCTCTTCAAAAAAATCTTCTGTTTGCCTATACTTTACTGTATTCCTGCAATTAATTATTGCCATGCTGGAAAATACCAGAATGCAGTTACTTCTCGGTTACAGCTCTGCTATTATCCATTGCCCTGCTTGAAAATACCAAGCTGCACCTACTCCTGTTACATCGCTGCTATTAACCATTGCCCTGCTAGATGTTACTAGACTACAATTTTTTCTGTTACATTGCAGTTAGTAACCATTGCCCTGCTATAAGATATCAGACATCGCTTAGTTCCTAATTCCGCCTGTGTTTAATGATTACCATGGCAGAAGATACCAGACTGCATTCTGTCCTTAACTGCTTCCCAGCTATAAAATATCAGTTTCTTTACTGCTAATGTTCCATACCTGGTTCTTCTTTATCTGTGCTATGTGCTCCACTTGTTTGTATTCAGTCCTGCATATCCTGTGTCCTGGTCTCTGCTGATCTACATGTCATCCGTCAAGCCTCATGCACTGTCACCTCCAGTCTGAGCTGCTCACCCAACTCACTATGTGAGCCCATAACAGCAATTTTGTATGATATAGTTATTACACATGGTTTGACCCTAAATGTTCAGTATTATTTTTTTTGTATTAAAAATTTATATTTGACTGTTTATTAATTTTAATAAAGACAATTATATTTGCATTATTTTTGTTGTATAAATCCAAATATATAGCTGACCTCTTTTTTGCCAAAGTATATTATTTTGTACTTTTCTCATACTTTATTTTGCAGCTCGGCTTGTTCATATTGGTTGTTTTTGGTAACAACAATCTTACTGGTCATTCTGTACCTGCAGTGTCATAAGTAAGAGCATGAGTAATACTTTAAGAAGATGGCATTTGACTGGCCATGTATTCCGTAAAGTTAATTGAAACTTATGGAAGCAATAACATAAAAAAATACAATTAAAAGTTAAGACTTCTACAGGATCTAGTGTCTTATAAATTGTAAAAATGAAACAACGTGACATTACGGACCAATCGTCAGATGTGAATGGTCGCAATTTCTGAACAATGTTTTGGAATATTTTGGTCTTATATAAGACATATGTAAGGTAGTTGGTTAATCAATAAATTATTACTCCAAAAATGAATTCCCTAATTCTAATGTACAGATGGTATGACACCAAATACATATCCATTAAAGTGATGCCACTAAATTGATACAAGTACATAGTCATTTGCTGTAATAAATACTGCCGTCAGCTTCCTGCTGGAAATGTACTGGAGGTTATATATTTCACCTAGTCTATTAAGAGAGATAATAGAAAAATATACCAGGAAAGCTCAGGTTCTTTTACTTTTGGTAAAAGCATTTTTCTAGGTCTACGTTTTTATGGAATTATAGGTAGGTTGGAAGTTTGGTCTGCATTTATCTCCCCTCCAGTACATGTCTTAATAATCCCTAAAAAGATCAGGTGAGACTTTTTAGACTAAGGCTACATTCACAAAAACTTATTTTTGCTCCAAGTGGTGTTCGTGGAAAACACTGACCGAACTTGAGCCAATGTTATCCAATAGGGCTATTTAGATGAACATTTTTTTTTACATGGACTGAATGTCCACATGAAAAAAAAAATCGCAACATACACTTGTTTCTTCGGTATTGTGGATGAGACTTGCCTTTTCAAGTCTGTGGGCGCGCAAAAACATTGGATCTCATATGGATCAACTGTATAGGATTTTTATGGATACATTGCCCTTCTTACCATAGGAAACTGTATTTGGTCTTGTAAATTTTATTCACTGCAGATGTATAAAAATTAATGCAGCATAGATTGCAATTGAATGTCAATACAGATATAAAATGGATGATTTTTTTTTTACACTCGTGTGAACTTAGCTTTATTGAAACATGAAAGGGCTGCAGTAAGCCATCAAGTTCGCATATTATTTTTACCACACATAAAAAATAAAAATACAAATATTTTGAAAAAAAAAACTTGTCAAATTTGCCTTGTTTCCCATTGGACTCCCAAAAATGATACTTCTAATTACATATATCCAAAAATGATACTAAAAATACAACTTATCCAGCAAAAAAGGCAGCAGCTAAGTCTACAGAAAAATAGTATATGGTCTAGACATACTGTATGTCAAAGGTTTAGTTTACTTAATTGGCACTATTGTTTTGAATCAAATTGTTATTTTTACCACATGGTAGATATTGGTAAAAACACAAAAAGCAATGGGAGAATTGCTGGGGGAAGAGGGTTCGCACTCCCACCTAAAAAATTATTAAGTACAGCTACAGCTACTTTTCCATCATGATAGCCATATTTAATAATTTATCCAATTATCGTTCAGGAAACTCAGGCGATTTTTAACTGTATTGTCATCCGTATTCTGTCCATGTGACATCAGTGTGTCTGTATTTCACAGTCGTGTGACATGCATGTGACATCTGTGTGATATCTGTATTTATTGTATATACATTAACAGTTTAAAATGTACATCATAAAATATAGTTTGATATGCCAATAAAAGCAATGTATATGTAAAAATCAGCTACAATACAGATAATCCGTTATTTTTTTTTGCGCACCTACAGACTTCAATGCACTGGTCTCATCCGAAATACGTAGAATAGTGCACACTGCAATTTTTTTTATATGGACATTTAGTCCATGTGAAAAAACTATCATCTGAACAGCCGTATTGAATAACACTTGTCAGTGGTCTGTTTGATTTTTACACAGATAGCAGTTGTCTATATAATAAATACTAGGACAACCCCTTCTTGATCAAAATGTTTGGCCTTGATAAAATAATAAAGCTTTTATATACTCACATCCCATGCTGGTGCCATTCCCACGGTGTCAGCACTCGCTCTCCCGGGTTGTTGTGACACGTGGCGCCCAATCAGCATTGATGTCACTGTCCCCACTTCCGGACAAATTGAACATGCAGTTCGGGCTGCAGCTGATCTTGGACTTCCTCTACATGTTTGATTTGTCTGATGTCGGGGTCAGTGACACCAACGCTGATTGGGCGCTGGCGTCACATGTACCAGCAACAGCACAAGAGCCCAGAGAGCGTGAGTGCCGACACCACAGGAACGGTGCCGGCACAGAAGGTGAGTATAGGCTTAATTATTTTATTTGGGCCAAGCGAGGTGTATGACAAGAAGTTGTCCAAGTAGTGGACAACTTCGTTAGCAAACACTAAGACCCAGAACTTCATGTCACACCATTATATCATCTGTTTGACCTGACTGTTTTGCACTTTTTTTATAATATTCTGACGAAGAGACTGGTTCAGTCCTATAAGACATAGATATACCTATTCGTTTTACATTATTAAAGTTTCTTTTAGACTGATTTCACATATTCTTCTTTTTTCATATGTGAGACATGGGCTGTGTTGTTTTTTAGTGTGATGGACCTCTTTTTGTGAGTCAATTTTAACAATCCTTGTTGTGTCTGTTTTTCACATTTGATAAGAAAATACATCTTGACTTCTCTTTACCCGTTAAACGGTAAAATACGAACAGCACATTGACGACATCTATATGTTATTCACTTTTTTCACAGGGCTATTGCAGTGGTAAGTTTGATCTACAACATGGATTAATATAGGACATTTATTTTTGCAGACAATCAGTCCACAAAAAAAAGGATATGTTAAAAGGCATAATCATTGTAATGGGACTGTGATCTATCAATAAAAATAATGTGTAGCACATGTTCCAAAAGAACACTCATGTGTGAAACTGGTTTAGGCATTATTCAGATGAGCGTATTTGATATTCGTGTGATAGTACATTGACCGATATTAATCAATAGGGCTGTTCCGTGACTGTTCAGCATTCACTATTCTTTTCTGCATTTTGGATGAGAATCACTTATTTAAGTCTCTGGGTACACAAAGAAAATGGGATCCCATACGGATCCATTTTGTTTGCTTGCAAATTTTCTCAACACTCTCCCATCAAAAAAGCATAAAAATTGGACAGCACACGGATGGCATCCTGGTTCAATCCAATGTTTCCACTGACTCGCAGACTTACATTGGCAAGTTTGATTGATGACTCCTATTAAAATCAAAGATGACTGGCCTCTTGGTTTGCAAAAATAGACGGACATGTGAATTGCTCCATAGATTATATTACTTAAAAGTTCTGTCTTTGAAAAACACAACTTGTATGGTATGTGAAAAACTTACGTTGGAATGAGCCCTTGTTTGTACTATGCAAGGATGGATTGCCTAAATCACAAGCTGAACTAGTTTTTATAACATTGCTTAGGAGTGGTCAATGCCATCAAACAGAGCATGCAAAATGAAGCTATACTGTTAACCACTTACTTTGGGGTGCAGTAAAGAGGGAGTTAATAGGTCCAATAGCATTGATTAGATGGATTGTACCTTGGGCCTACCCTGCATACCCCTCCACTGGCTCTCATGACCATTGCCTTTGTGCCGAACAGCTCTGTTTCAATTATATTCCTGTTAGACACGTATTATGTTGGCTCTGTTTGGCCCCAATAAAAGTAGTTATTAAATACACAATTAATGTTCCAGCAATATGTCAGTATAGTACATGAAATAAAGAGTACATTTTATCTTCCCAATATGCATACACGAGAGATTCATAGCCACATGGCCACATTTAACATTGAACCTTTTTTTAGAAGTAAAACAAAGGTTGCAGACCGCATGAATAGAAAAATCTGACAAAAATGCAGGGTTAACAATAGAGAGAGCAGAAATAAAAAATAATTAGTTTAGTAGATCCTTGATACTTTCAAGGCCAAATAGGAATTGTTTAAACTACTCTATTTTGATGCTAAAATGTTGCCCTATAGTAACATTTTTATTATCTGTTGTGACACTACTTGCCACTTGTAGATGAGTGTACAAAATGGTTCATCTGTTTAGAAATGATGTCTGAAACTAAAGAGATAGGTCCTTGTCCAAAAACAGCACTACTCTTGCACATGAAAATAAATGACATTTACTCATCAGTGATTTCACAGCATTTTGCCCTGATTCATGATGGCTGCACTTCAGACTTCAAATGTCCAAGAATAGGGAGGGATAACCTACCCAGTAGGGGTGTGGACTCTAAGGGGTTACCACTTAGCTAATTAAATCTGAGACATTATTTAGTTTTTCATTACTTGCGTATCAATACTGTGTTTACTATCACTATTATATTCATTTTGTTCCTGTATTAATTATTTTTCTCCATGGTTTTGGAGAATGTTTGCTCTGGTTTTAATTGTTTTTTGATTGTAGGATTTGGATTTTTCAGACTTTTTGTTTTCCTTCATATTCAACTTTGATGAGAGAATCAAAATGAATTTTCACCAAAAATACATCCATTTACTTAAAACAGTTGCCTCCAAAAAAGGTCAACCTGTCACGGAGTTATCGCAACGCTGTGGAGCAAGAAGGCCACAGTGCCTGGTTGCTCCTACTAGGCTGAGAAGAAGCACTTCTCCAGTGTATTAAATGGGTTTATTTCTTCCCACAGAACAGGGGTTAATTGGCCATATTGGAAAACTCTTACTTTCAGCTGTGTTCGTTTAGTCACTCCTTTTCCTTATAAAATCTGGGCTCAATTGCCAAGTCCTCATCAGAGTTAGCATTTGCTGCATGATATTGGAGTGGGAGAAGTTGGTTTTGAGGAGTGCTGGAGGAGTATATTAGCGACTGTTGTCTGGTTTGCATGCTTGGAAATTCCTTATCCTTCCCTGTTTTGCTTTCTTCCTCCTCCCTATACACCCTGGTGTGTGTGGAGTTTTCAGTTTACACTTGTGTTTGTTATCCTGTCTGTCGGGTTGGTGTACTGCGGTGCACAGTAGCGCCTCTCTTCCCTGGGTAGGGGAAGGGGACAGACGAAGGGCTGTTCTAGGAGATAGGGAAAGGGTGGAGGCCCCAGCATCTTCTCCATCGGACGTATCCTAGGGAACAGGGCGAGCTAGAGCGCCCCCTAGTGTTAGGGCCAGAAAAGGTGCCCCAGGTCCTAGGTCAATCGCCAGTCGAATTGTGACACAACCTGTTTAAACTGTCGGTGATTGAAGATGATTTTACCCTTTTGTCTAATTTTATAAAACCATAAGTTATACTTGATCCAATCTTTGTGCTGAATTTCACACTTCTTAATCAGCCTTATTAAAGAGGCAGTCAATAGACAAGAGTAGAGCTAGAAAAAGAACATTGTCCTAGATAAGATGATAAAAAAGATCAGTGAAAAAGTGGGACAGTCCTATTCTTAACTATAGGATGTGACTAATATTACAGCTAAAGTGATTGAGCTGCAATACAGCACATGGAAATTTCAGGCAACACTTTTCAAGCTAGACTGGATCTCTTCCCCGCTTATAATCAACTTGTGATTTCATTCAAACCTTTGATCATAAAACCTTAAACTTAATCCAAAAATACTAATCATAGTAATCCTAAGCAATGCCAACAGCCACATCTACTAAGCTGTAGAGGACCCCAGTAATCCAACTCAATAGAGCTTCCTATTCCTTGACAGTGCTATTATAACTATAAGGCCGGCGTCACACACAACTACAAAAAATCGGTCC